>PVKE010027884.1:0-21302 GCA_004027555.1 Craseonycteris thonglongyai | reverse complement strand
TTGTATCCCTTGTTTTTAAAATAGCTGGGGTTTTTTTAGATTTCATTTTATTGTTTGAGAGAAGGTAGGTGTGTGTGTGTGTATGTGTATGTGTGTGTGTGTGTGTGTGTGTGTGTGTGTGTGTGTTTGTGAGAGAGAGAAAGTGAGAACAAGAGAAGGGGAGAGTGCCCAGAGCAGTCTCTGAAGCTGTAAATCATTAGTTGTAACATGGTTTCATTCCACATAGGTGGATATGGGGCCACAAAGGGCAGGAAGAAACCGGGTGCCTCCTACACGGGAGGAGAGAACCTTCGCTGATGAATTATCCTGGTGGTTACCAGATGTGCCGCAGTTTAGCATATGGTGTTGCATGGGATGGGCTGGGAATCAAACTCTGAACCTCACGATTATGAGGTAAGTGCTCAGCAACTGAGCTATCCTGACACTTTCTGTTCAGTGCCTATCTTAAGTGAAATAGTGGAAATGAGGTAATAAGTTAGGAAATAAAAATGACTATACTGAAAGTACTAATTACCAATTTTATTTTATAATATTCATAACACAGTTAAATACTAATAATAATCAAATATTTAACAAACTTTTAATTTATTCTTAATAATATTTATTTGTTTTATCTAAAAACTCTGTAATAACTGTTATGCAGAACACCAGCCAATTGAAATTTTGTTACAAATATAGCTGAGCTTGTTTTGATGCACTTAGTTTCATGAAATCAGGCTCAAAAGATGCAAGATACAGTCTTAAATCCAGACTTGCATTAAGCTTGTTGCAGTACTTATTTCTTATGAAGGTGTAAGAAAAAGCTCTCTCCACTAGTTCAGTATTAGTAAATGGCAAGAGGTATTTGAGTGCCTTCTTACTGAGCTGTTCATATTCATCACTGACATCTACCCAGGTTATAAAATGCTTTCTTTTAAAATCAGAATTTAAAGAAGAATTGGTTGAAAGTTCGATTAACTGCTATTTTTCATTGATTGATAGCTTAGCTTCTTTGAAGAATTCTACAGTGAAGGGATCTGCAATTCAGTTGTTTTCTTACTTATGAAAGGACACTTTAAGGCCTTCCAAATGACTTACAATATTCCGTTTCACGTTTTGGGATAGGTACAAGTCATTCTCAGAGAAGTTGTACAGAGTTCCAAAAACTTTAGGCTGACATCTTTGAATACACACTTTCTAAAAGTCCAGTTGTCTGGTTGTTGTTTTTTTTTTAAGATTTATTTTATTGTTTGAGAGGACACAATATGGAGTTTGCACAGGCTGGGGCTGGGAATCAAACGCTGGACCTCACAATTTCGAGGCAAGCGCTCAACTGCTGGGCTATCCTGGCATCTCTCAAAAGTCCAATGTTTCAATCACTGACTCAATTTTGTTGGTTACTTTGAATATGGTGATTGAGCTATTTTGAAGTCCCAGGTTGAGTTGTTTATTTCCAGTATAATATTTGATAAATATTCAAAACTTCGAAGCCTATCACTGTCCTTATACTTTGGATCAAGAGGATAATGATGGTTTTCAAAAAATACTTGGACTTCAGGTCTAACTTCAAACATCCATGTAAATACTTTGCCACGAGATAGCTATCTTACCACCATAAGCAAAAATAATGTACTGAGAATACTGTTCATTTCTTCACACAGCTCTCTAAACAATCTGGAGTTTCATGGTTGTGACATAATAAAATTTACAACTCTTACAGCCTCATCAGGAACATCTTTCAGTTCATTAGGAAGGGGCTTGGATGCAAGACTCTGTCTATGAATAAAGCGGTGACTCTGTGGTACACAGGGAGTTACTGCTTTAATTTGGTCCCAAAGGCCTACCAAACACCTGACGTAGGGTTGCCACCATCAATGCATTCACCACAACAATTCAATCAACTAATGTCCATTTCAATGAAATATCCAATGACTGCATTAAAAATACCTTCGCCTGTCAGTAACAAAGCAACAGGTTTTCCTCAATTTCATTTTCTACCAAGTACCTCACAATGACAATCAAATACAATAGATAAATCAGCAATATCTACACTTTCATCAACCTGAATGGAAAAGAATTTACTTTTTCTAATGTTACCTACTAATATAGTTTCAACATCGTCAGACATTTCCTGAATTCACTGAGACATTATATTGTTTGAAAAATAGGCGGTACTGATTTTGCGGGCATGTTCTTTCCCAAACACACAAAAAATGGTACCCTTGGGGAAGCTGGGATGGCTCAGCAGGTTAAGTGCTCACTTTGCAGCCCCGGGGCCCGAGGATCGGATCCCGGCACCAATCCATGCGGACCCATATGCTGAACTGCACCAAATATCATTCACTAATGTGATCTAATTTTGAAGTATCTCCATTCATGGTGATTCAAACTTAACATTTATTATTCCATAACTAATGTTTTGCATTTTTTACTTTGTTTTTTTGCCATTACTGGATATTTTTCGGGTACCCCTGTTGGCCCAGCATATTCCCTCAGGGTTACACATACCACCACTTGGGAACCAATGATCAGCACAGTATTTGTTAGCTTAATTTTCTGTTTTAGCTACCATATAAAAAGTACTCAATAAATACTTCTTGACTAAATTAATGAATAAATAAAGGACTTCTTTTTAATGCGGCACAGCAAATTAGATAGCCTGAACAAAATCTTTTCAAATGCATTACTAAATTAACAAAAACTTTCTGAAGAAGGCAAAAAACAAAGGAAAAGCAGGACCTCAACAGAATAAATGAGCCCACCAAAGCCAGCTTTTTCCCTGGTGATTTCTGTCAAAGCTTATACTCTTTGAGGTTCTACCTTCATGGCTGCGAGGGGCCTAGGAGACCAGAGAATAAAACGAGTTTTGCTCAAGATGGAGAGTCTAACAGGAGACACTCAGGAAAAAAGTTACATACATGTTGTAACTGTGAACTAGAACTAATACATAGAGAAGGGAACAGCAAGGAAGCATGCCTCACTATACTTTGCTATTAAGTAGCTGGGAAAAAAAAAACTCCTCTGAATATCCTAAGGACTGGTCAGTCCTCATTCAAGTTTGAATTCATGCTACCAATGTGGTCTAAAAAATGTAAAGCAGGGATGCAGGGGGTTGGGGGAATAGCTCAGAGGGCTGAGCTCACATCTTGCAGCCCCGGGATCCAAGGATCGAATCCTGGCCCCAGCATGTGCAGACCCATATGCCGAACTGGTGTGTGCCTCCAGTTCAGTTCTCACCAGGGCGAGCTCCATGCCGGAGGCCCCTGGTTGGTTCCCTCCCTTCGTGGTCCAAAGCCCACCTGTGTGGAATGAAGCTATGTCAAAAACTAATGATGTACAACTATGGCGACTGCTCTGGGCCTTGCCCCTTCTTCTCTCTCTGTCTTTCTCTGTCAAAAACAATAAAATAAATCTTAAAAAAAATATTTTTTAGAAATAAAAAATATACTCATTGAAATTAAAAGCCCAACATATGTATTAACCAGCAGATTAGAGGTAACTAAAGAGGGAATTAGTGAACTAAGCAGACCTAACGAAATTATCCAGAATTCAGGCCACACAATATGACAGAAGTAGAAACATAAAACTCAGAAATATAAAATATGACAGACAGATTTAGAGACATGAAGAATAAAGCAAAAAAAATAACATATTTCTAATCAGAGTTCCAAAAGAAGATAATAGAGAAAACGGAAGACATATTTGAAGAGATAGTGACAGAGAATTATAGAATTCCCGAATTGTAGAAAAATACCAATAAGATCGTTTTACAGATTAGTTCTAGCAAACATTCAAGGAACAAATGTTCTTACACAAACTATCCCATTATACAGAAAAAAATAATTTTAAAAGATTTATACATGCCTGCTTCATCAAATGATGGTATTTTTTCCACTCTGAGAGCTTGTGATCCCTGTCCTTCTTTCTGGACATTTGTAGAGTACAGCTTTAATTGACTCAGCGTACAAAAGTATGGGTGACTCCAGGGAACCGTGTTTGAAAAGCTTCCAGATTTCACTAAATCCTGCCATTCTAAAAGAAAAAAAAAGTTTACCTTAATTTCAAACAAACTCACAAGTATTTTTATACCCAATAAAACATACCTACTTATGATTAGAAAGAGAACAGTTTTACTGAGTAAAACTTTCATACTGCAACATACACAGATATACAATACCAAGCCACCTCCTCCACTGGAGGTGTTGCATTGACCCTTGGGCATATAAGGACTAAATTTTATAAAGAAAAAATTAGGCTGATATTCCCATTTTTTCTAATTTATAAATTTATTTATAAGTAAAAAATATATAAAATCAAATAAAACATTCATATTATTCAGCTATTCTGAAAGGTATCTGGCACGTAATACTCTTCTTTTTATTTTTTATTTTTGCTGGTTGCATGCCCAACAAATACTGGCATAATGTATTTTTCAGAACACAGAACTCTTGAGGTGGGAGGAGGTCAAGAGGGCTTCCTACTCAAAATTCCTATATACCAACTGCTCAAAATTACTGTGTTCTCTTTCTGCTAGCTAAGATTTATTCCATTTTCATTTCACAATCAATAAGTGAATTATATTAACCAGTCATTCATACTGTCACTGATTTATAAAAATCAGATTAGCTCAACATTTCATGAATGCCTCAGTATATGGGAATATTAATTGAGGGAAGAATAGATTAATTATAAAGCACTTTAGCTGCTGCACTGGGTTAACTTTGGGCTTAAAAGGGCTAAAATAAAAAACACATATTTCACACTTGCATCGAAGTGGTAGAAAAGCAAATTTGTCTGTCTCAACTCTCCTGTGACCCTCATTCTCTTCTATTTTTTTAATGAATATTTAAAATTATCCACTCTAAAAGAACTTGAAAACTCTTTCTAAATATAATTTATGCATTTTTTAAAGCTATAGGTGTAATAATGAAATTACATCATTGGAGATAGTTAAGTTTTTCTAAGAGTGGCAAGTTAAACATTTAAGAGTTTTCTAAATGCTTTGTAATGATCTTACAAAAATGTTAGTTCATGTACGTGCATGTGCAGAAATGTCTTCTAAAATATTAATAAACCTTTTCTTAATATCTCAAAGAGAATTCATCAGGAACATAAGCTACTATAAATGCTATAGACAATTTGAAAAGCATGGGGTGTATAAGGCAGCATAAATATTCACTCAAGCTTCAGATTTGGAACTTGTTTTCTTGAAAAACTTCTTAATGTCAACTTATTGTTTCATTTATCTGGCAAATAATTGTTGAAGACTCAGTAATTTTCAGTCATTTGCCTCTATTTTTTAAAGGCTGAGTAAAACAAATATAAAAGTGTATTTTCTTACACATTAAAATATATAGGCTAGGGATGCTGGAGTGCTCAGCAGGATGAGCGCTTGCCTTGCAACTGCGAGGTACAGAGATGGAATCCCAGCCCCAGCCTATGCAAACCCATGTGCTGAACTGTGGTGTAACTGGTAACCTCCAGGATGGTGGTGAAAATTTTTGCCTTACATGCAGGAGTCTTCAGTTCGGTTCCCACCCCACGGGGCCCCACATCCACCTGTGTAGAATGAAACCATGTCACAGCTAATGATGTATAACTATGAAGACAGCTCTGGGCCCTTTCTCTCTCTCGATCTCTCTTTCTCTCTCTTTCTCTCTCTCTCTCTCTCTCTCTCTCTCACACACATCTTCTCTCAAACAATAAATAAATCTTTAAAAACAAATATATATATATATATATATTTGTTTTTATATATATATATAGGCTACTAGCAAAATTAATTAGTGAAGCAAAGGATACAGTAAATTCTCCCAAAAACCCTAACCTTCAGGAAAAAAATCTTCACCATGGCCACTGGTGTTCTGACCTGTCAGCCCTTTTCAAAATATCATTTCAAATTATTACATAACAAAGACAGTATACCACAACACTTTTTTTTTCCACCAACTGATGAAATGCCTTTTTAGAGACTGTGCTAAATTGTTTAAAGAGGGATTACTCCACTCTCCAAAAAATCCTTTTTCAGATGACAATGTTTCCATGACTAGATTCTACATTTTTTCAAGGCTCTCCTTAGATTTTAAAACATTTTATTATAGAAAATTTCAAACATATGCAAAGGTAGAAAAAAACAGTACAATAAACATCCATGTAACCATTACCTACCTTCAACAATTATCAACACATGGTCAAACCTGTCTCATCTCTATCTACACCATGATCTCCTCACCTCCATATTAATTTGATGCAAATCTCAAACATAAAATAATTTCATTCATAAATATTTCAGTATGTATTCTAAGAAACAAGAACTTTTTAAAATATAGACACATCATTATAAGTAAATATAATAATAATTCCTTAATATCAAGTTTCCAATTTCCAGTTGTTTTTTTTATTTTATTTTATTTTTTTATTTTTTGACAGAGAGAGAGAGAGAGAGAGAGAGAGAGAGAGAGAGAGAGAGAGAGATACAGAGAGAGAACTGAACTAGGGGAACTCCCCAGCTCAGCACATGGTTCCGCACGGGCTGAGGTCGGGATTTGATCCTCGGTCCCCGGAGCTGCAAAGTGAGAGCTTAACCCACTGAGCCATCCCGGCTTCCCCTCCAGTTGTTACAAGTATTGCAACTTTTTATGTGTGAACAGATCCTAATGAGGTCCACATACTGCAACTGGTTGAGATGTCTTTCAAGTCTCTTTTAAGCTACATTTGGAGCATCTTTTATGTTAAAGATACTAAGTTATCCTAAAATTCTGTCCTGGTAGTTTTCCAATCTAAATTTTGCTTATTTAATTTGTTTGTACAGTTTATCCTGTTCTTCTATATATCCTATAATTGATGGATCTAAAAGCTTTACCAAAATTCTATTCCTTTTATTAGGACAACATTACTTGTTAGGTAGTAATAGTTCTTTCATCAGGATCCACATAATATTTGGTTGTCTCTATTTGTAATAACGTACGCTGTTGTTCAATGCCTAGATCCATTTACTCATTAGGTGGTTGCAAAATGGTGATATTTTAACTTTTTCACTTCTTTACTTATTAGTCACAAAACTTCTGTAAAGAGAACAGTCCCCTCATTTATTTGGTTAATAAGCAGTGTAGTTCATATAGGAAAATCAGACTAAATGCCTAATTCTTATCCTTTATTTACTAGTTCGCAAAATTATAAGCTGTTTTCATACACTCATTAATTTGTGTGTATGCATGTATCATTTCATAGATTGAGATATTATTTGGTGTGTTTCAGTTCATTTTAGTTATTATCCTGATTATTATTTTTTTTAATCTCAATTTTGGCTCAAAGTCTCTGCAAATGGACTCCTATGTCCTTTTGACACTATCCTAGCAATCGATGATGGCTTCTTTGCTAGCTGTTTTGAAAAGCCCTTAATTTTTAACTTCAGTAGAATTTCTGGTATCAGCATCTTTAAAAGTACACATTTGGCATTAAAACAAGATTGACAATTGCACATAAGTTACAGAATAATTACCACTTTTAACATTGTAGATTCTAAAAATATACAAGAGCACATTTGAGGCAATAAAACAAATACCTAACACACAACAGTAGAAACACAACCAACTGCTGAATAAACTATGAAATTAATTAATTAATTCTAGGAGGCAGAAAGTAAAAAATTATTACCATATTCACCATTAATTAATACCCTTTCATCATGGTGACTTCTAAAACAAGTTACGTACAGATTATTCTTAACTTTGGTGCTCACTTAACTCTAAAACAAGTTATGTACAGATTATTTTTAACTTTGGTGTTCTGTGGGCCTGCACAAGGATCTTCTTATTGCTGTACATAGGGGATGTTTCTTCATCAAGACTACAGAGCTACTGGTATCTTTATCAGTTTAGTCACAACAATCACCCTTCTCTGCTTTTATGTTACTGTTTGTGCCTTTGTAGCTCCTAATGACCACCACTACTGATCACCACTTATCCTCTCTCCCAATCACCTACCACTTACTCTGGCTTTCAGAGGAAATTTGGCTTTCTTTTTTCAGACTACAATGACAAACAAAATGAAAAACACTTTTTCTCCCATGTAAAGGACAATTCTGCCAACTACTGGTATGTATATTGCTTAGGTAATAACAATTAAAAACAAAAACATTTTTTGCAGTTTGGAATGTTTTATTTCTGTATAAATTTCAGGCTGAGTCAAACTTGTACCCTAAATTTTCCAGAGGTCAGTCTCTGCTTAAGAGACTATTCCAGTAATTTTTTTCCCATGATTTCTAAAGTAATGACATATTAAATACTAAATCATTGTTACACTTATTTTTAAAGAGGTTAGTGTCAATTTAAAATATACAATAAGCACAGTAGCAGAGTGGAAGCTTGCTGGGCCCACAAAATACACGATATAGAATGCAAAACTGTTCTTCATGATATTATTTATAACAGCAAAAATTGGAAACAACATAAATGTTCCCCAATAGAAAGATTACATAATGAAAGGTTCGTATATTTTCACTGTGTATTCATTAAAAACTTTTAGTAACATGGAAAAACACATGTTATAATGCTGCATGAAAAAGCAGAAGAAAAAATAATACAGTAATGCGGATGTCAAGATAACAGGCTGAGCACTTGCCTTGTAACTGCAAGTCCAGGGATCAAATCCCGGCTCTGGCTCGTGCAAACCAATATGCTGAACTTCCATGCAACTGGTAACTTCCCAGATGGCAGCGAAGGTTCTCACCTCCCATGCAGGAGGTCCCCAGTTTGGTTCCTGCCCCACACAGCCCCACATCCTCCTGTATGGAATGAAACTATGTCACAATTAATGATGTACAACTATGGAGACTGCTCTGGGCTCTCCCGGCTTCTCTCTGTCTTTCTCTCTCAACAATAAAATAAGCCTTTAGAACAACAATAGAGTATGATTTCAACAAATGTAACTGGTGAAATATCTGAATTATGTACAAATTCTACTCTATACTTTGTTCTTTTATATGCTTTCAAAAAAAATGCCTAAACTCTAAAAACTAAGGCTATTTCCACTGCAAAATTACTTTTAATATTACTACTAATATAAACTATCTCTAGTTTACTTTTATACTTTCAGTAAGCCAAAAATGATGGGAAGGTCACTTTTATGCCTAATCATCAAGCAAGCAAAAGTGTGACCTAGACTGAGTAGGTAGCTCAACTTAGAACACTATTAATGTGGTTTTTCTCCAGAACAGAATAAGCAACAGGAAATCATTTTTTTTTTTTAAGGTAATCATATAAAATGCTGGCAACTTCCTAAACTACCTCTTGGCATACATCTCTACTGCCTTGCTTAATTCTTGTTAACATTTGCTTAGAAAAAGTAAAAACAGCAATAACAGTATATATGAAAGATTTACCAAATGTCGGTGTCCTAAATGTTCTACCAGTTATGAATTGCCACATTTTATCATTTATATTCTAAAACATGTATCAAAAGCATCTACTTCTCTCCATCTCCATTGCCAACTACCACAGACCAACCACAATCTTATTTGTCTGGATAACCAAAATAGCAGCCTAATGATCTTATTCACACACTCCCTTTTCCAATCCATTCTTCACACAGAGTGATATTTTTAAGACAATGCCTCTTTTTTTTTTTTTTCACCTATGGCCTATAAGGCTCTGATACCTCTCAAACCTCATTTCATACCTCGCCACCACCCTACCACCCACAGTCCCCACAGTTTACCCCAGCCACAGCAGTTCTTTCTGCTCATGACTACTACTAGTCTGGTCTTCAGGGTTTCTATTGGTTCTGCCTAAACTGCTCTTTGCCCTGGTCTTCACCTAGTGTGCTTATTTTCATTTTTCATGTCTTGGCTCAGTCACCAATCCATAGAAAAGCTGAAGTCCCAGATGAGCATATCTAGCCCCTGCTGGCTATTTTCTAGTCCACTGTCCTGATTATTGTTTGTACAGCACTTAGATATGTTTTCTAAAGGCAGAAACTGTCTGTGTTGTTCAGCACTACACCACTAGCAACTACAATGCCTGGCACTTTATTAAATGATCCTCACTCACAAAAACTCTACAGGGGGCATATACTGTCATTACCCTCCTTTTACATTTATAAATTCTATCATGAACTTTAACTACATAGAATCATGCTGTCAAAATACGCTTTTATAACATTATAACTAATGTTCCTATTAGTTTATGGGAGGTGTTGGAACAAAAATTGTTAAAATTCCCACTCTACTTTAATTATGGTAATAAATATGAGCACAGTACAAATAAAATACAAAAGGTTAATTTATCTTTTTATTTAAAACTACACTTTCATTAATCTCAGATTTCAGTAAAAGCATGTATGTGTTGATTCAGTAAAAACATGTATGTGGTACTTAAAGGAGCAGCCTCCCACCTCAAAGTTTTGTCAAATGAGGCAAGGCATAAATACAAGAAAAAAGAAGAACATGCTCTAGGCAAAACCAAAGCAACTTAAAACAAAAAAGATATATTTGCTATAGAAAGTAAGTACCATTTTTGTTATTTGTCAATCATTTGAAAAACACAAAGTTAAAATTTTTTTCTAGAGAAACTCACTGTTAATATCACCTTATTCTTACATTTTTTTCTAGTTTTGCCTAATAGTACATCAAGAGTATTTCCCACTAAATATTCTTCTAAATTATGATTTTTAAAAAATAATTGTGTCACCAGTCCATAATAAATGTACCACAATATTTCAGTTTACAATTTTTTACAATAGATGCTACCAGTTTATTAGTATGAATAATGAACTTGTGCATTTTAACATGTATCTGATTATTTCATTAAAGTAAATTCCTTTAAATACAATTGCTGGGTCAGAAGACTTAATAAACCTTTAAAGTTCTTTTTATGTAAAGAATAACTGACCTCCAAAACACTGTTCAACTCTATGTCCCAATCAGAAGTAAGAGAGTTCCTGCTTTCCTGCATCTTCAATATGTTATCATTATGAAAAACTAGCCAAATGAGACAGGCAATGAGTAGTTAACTCCTTCAAATTTACATTTCTATGCTTAATAGTAAATATAAAAATTTTTGTATTTTTATTGGCCACTCAAATTCCTTTATGAAATCTTTATTCATTTCCTTTGCCCACTTTTCTACTGGAATGCACATTGGTTTTTTAAAAATTCTTTATAAATTAGGGATACTAACTGTAACTGCACCATCCAACAGAGTAGTCACTGTTTGATGAGCACCTGAAATGTGGCCAGTCTGAACTAAGACACACTATAAGTGTGAAATACACACTAGACTTCAAAATTTAGCACAAAAAGAAAATGTAAAATATCTCAATTTTTATTATTGATTACACGTTGAAATATAGTGAATACACTGCATAGAATATATGGCTATCAGACAACTCAAAATTACATACATGGATCACATTATACTTTTTTTTTTTTTTAATTTATTTTATTGTTTTTCAACAGAGACAGAGAGAGAAAGAGAGAAGGGGGCGGGGGTGCAGCACAGTCTCCATAGTTGCATGTCAACAGTTTTCGACGTGGTTTCATTCCACATAGATGGGTGGGGGCTGTACAGGGTGGGAACTGGGCTGGGGGCCTCCCACATGAGAGGCAAGCCCCCTTAAGCCAGGGGAGGAATGGCGGGGGGAGGGTGCCAAAATGGGGGCCTCCCACACGGGAAGCATGCCCCAATTCAGCATATGGGTCCACACAGGCCGAAGCTGGGATTTAATCCTCAGTCTCTGGGGCTGCAAGACGAGCGCTTAATCTGCTAAGCCATCCCGGCTTCCTCACATTTATACTTCTTTTGGACAATGCTGCTCTAGAATATTGTTTTCCTTTTCACCTTTAAATGTTTTACAGTGTTAGTAGTTTGACACAAGGCATTTCTCATTTTAAGTATGTAAATGAAGCAATTGTATCCCTGAAGGTTTCCTCCTCTGCTCATTCTTCATAAGTTTTTCTCAGGCACAAGTCCTCCCACAGTAATTTTAGAACCATAAACTAAACTTTATTTCTTGACAAGAAAAACATGTTTCAAAAATTTTTTCTCAAAAGTTCAACTATTCTTTTCTTCTTACATGCATCCAACTTAAGTAGTACTTTTTCTAAGTGATTTTTAAATTTTACCATAATTATGGTTGCCCTTTTAAAACCTGTTTCAGTACTGCTAAAGCTACTAAATTTTCAAATAAAATTATTTTTAAAACCTACTGTTTTTAAGAGATAATACTCCAAAAAATTTTGCAAACTCATTCTGACTGCTGAGATAGGTACTAATTATCATCTGTGTTTCATACATGGATGAGACAAAGAGCACATAATTTTTGACATAACAGCTACAGAGAATTGAGATGACAAATTACACTATTTCAACTCCTTATTACCAACACTTAAAGGGCAGATTAGCCTAAATTAAACAGCCATTACACCTAATTTAAAGTGTAAAATACTGGAATTCCTTAGTCAAAAGAAGCAATTATGCTAGAAGTTTACTTGAGTATTTTGGAGTACAATATAACCAAATGATTCATTTTGTTCATATAAGAACCAGGTATATTGCCAATATAGGAAAATTAAACAATTATACTCTCCTATCACCACCAAAAAGCCCCAAGAACAGTGCTGTTAAGATTAACCCTTTTATGCTGAACTGGGGTATGCTTCCGGAATGCAGTGAGGCCCCCAGTTCAGTTCAAAAAAAAAAACGATTAACCCTTTTGGAGAAGCCTGGATGTCTCAGTGTGTTAAGTGCTAACTTTGCAGCCCCAGGGACCGAGGATCAATTCCTGGCCCCAGCCCATGCCGACCCATATGATGAACTGGGAGGTGCCCCCAGTTTGGTTCTCACCGGGCTGAGAGCCCGGCCCAGTTCCTGCCCTGTGCAGCCCTGCACCCACCTGTGGAATAAAACTATGTGGAAAAACCAATGATATACCACTATGGAGACCACTCTGGGCCCTCCCCCTTCTCTCTGTCTCTGTTTCTCTGTTTCTCTCTCTCTCTCTCTCTCTCTCTCTCTCTCTGTCGAAACAATAAAAATAAATCTTAAAAAAAAAAAAAAAAAGATTAACCCTTCTGAAACTTTAAGAGCCAGTTTTTACATTTATTGCAAAAAGATATATACTCTTATTTGCACAACATAGCCATTATCATAGCTTGTATTACTTTTATAAACTTAAAATGCCTTAACTACAACTTCCAACTTCTAATGCAAGGTCACAAACATGCTACAAGTTTTTTCAAACACGGAGTTTTGAGAAATTTTTCTGTAAATACTCTTTGCATCCCCAGGAATCTGGGGGATTAAATTAGAGGTGGATTTGGTTCAGCTTTCTTCCTCATAGTTCCTATCAGTTCTCAAGTGTCAAGCTATGACATGCCACACTATGGCCAAAATGAAGGTAAGCGGGATTAAAATTTAGGAGGGCAGGCTGATAAATTTTACCTCCTCTTAAATAGAAAATGAACAGAAAAAGCTATTTTAATAAAATATGTCTACATCGTTTATTTTCAAAGCTGCATAATTATTTTTCTACAAAATCACCACACATCAATATACTTTGCCCAATGCTGCACTCGTTTTTGAAATCTGTACTTTAAAAATTCAGTGTTTTGTTTTTGAAACCGCTTACTCACTGCAGACTTCACCTCTTCATCACAGACTAACAGCCTTACCGAGCGTCTTAACGTATTCATATTATCACACTGTTCACTAAAAATGGCTTGCATTTGTCTGTGAATTTCAATTGCTGGAACTTTTTCTGTTAAGAATTCTGGGGAAGCTGGGATGGCTCAGCGGAGTAAGAGCTCGCTTTGCAGCCCCGGGGATCGCAGATCGAATCCTGGCCCCGGCCCGGGCCCCGGCCCGAGTGGACCCATATGCTGAACTGGGAGTGCCCTCAGTTCAGTTCTCACCAGGTGAGACCCCAGCCAATTTCCTGCCCTGTGCAGCCCCACACCCACCTGTGGAATGAAACTATGCAGAAAAACCAATGATGTGCAACTATGGAGACTGTTCTGGGCCCTCCCCCCTTCTGTCTCTGTATCTCTCTCTGTCAAAAAAAATAAAAATAAATCTTTAAAAAAAATTTTTTTCAGTAACCAGGTATGCTGGAATAGACAGCTCAGTAGCTGAGCGCTTGCCTTGCAACCATGAGGTCAGGGGTTCAATTCCCAGCCCCAGCCCATGCAACACCATATGCTAATCTGTAATGCAACTGGTAACCGCCATCACGGCAAAGGTTCTCACTTTCCATGTGGGAGGCCCCCAGTTCAGTTCCTTCCCTTGTGGCCCCACACCTACCTGTTGGAATGAAACTATGTCACAACTAGTAATGTACTCCGGATCCTCCCCCATTCTCTCTCCCTCTCTTTCTCTCTCTCACACCTTCTCTCAAACAAAATAAATCTTAAAAAAAAAAAAAAAATGAATTCAATAACCACTAGCTATTTAAACCCACTCTTCCATTTCCATGTGCCCTAGGTGAAAAATGTAAGCGTCTGTGTGTGCAAGGTCAAGAATGATGACGAGGAGATAGCATGTCACTACACAGAACCAGTTATATCCAGATGTGCCTAATGTAACTAAATATATTACAATGGAAGCAAAATTTATCAGCCCACCCTCATACAAGTTCAATGTTATTTTATAAACTGTCAGATTATTTAATTTTAAATCTTCAGAGAAGTGAGAGAGAGAGAACAGGGGAGAGCCCAGAGCAGTCTCCACAGCTGTACATCATTAGTTGTGACATAGTCTCATTACACAAAAGTGGATGTGGGCCAAGCCCGGCGGACTAGAAGGTGAAAACCTTCGCTTCCATCCTGGTGGTTACCACTTGCACCTCAGTTCAATATGTAAATTTTGCATGGGTCTGCCTGGCCATTTTTCCAAACCTCCCAGTTGCAAGGTAAGCACTCAATCTGTTCAGCCATCACTGCGTCCCTCAGACAATTTAAACTTGAGTCAGAAAAGAATGTTGAAGTAGGAGAAGCTGGAATGGCTCAGTGGGTTAAGCGCTCACTTTGCATCCCTGGGGACTGAGGATCGAATACCAGCCCCGGTCCATGTTGATCCATATGCTGAACTGGGGAGTTCCTTCAGTTCAGTTCTCTCTCTCTCTCTCTCTCTCTCTCTCTCTCTCTGTCAAAACCAATAAATAAAAATTAAAAAAAGAATGTTGAAGTAGAGAGATAAATATTCTGGTCAATCACTTTTTTCTGAGTTACAGCTCCAGTAGTCACTTTTCACCAAAAAGACTGTTCAACAGAACTGAAGAGTTATTTCGTTTTTCGATCCAAAACTGGGCTCATTCAATCATTGATTGTGGGATGGCCATACCCTCACACATGATGACTCCCAGATGCTGAACAGCAACACCCATACCCACCCCCGCCGCCCCGCCTTCCTCTTTTTAGGAAATTTAAGAACACAAGTTGGGAATAAGAAATGAGCAGAGCAAGAAATTCTACTCGCCAAAACTTCTCAATGAAAGTGAGTCAGTGAGCTCAGAAGACCTGGAACTTTGTGGAGTCAGTAATTTCCCACAGACTGGAGGAGGGAGGGAGTGTCACCGCCAGACACAGCGTTGCGTACGTAATGTTTTATTTGGAACCAAGTGGTCAGGTTCATGTATGAGATACGGCCCGCGAGCTGCCCGCAACTTTCCGAGGAAGATGGGGGAAGGCGGGTAGGATGGGGGTGGGGGGCGTGCTAGAACCGTAGGCAAGACCAAGTTCGGGAAGGCCTGTCAGGGGGCTCCGCGAGCTGGACGGGCCGAACTGCAAAGGTGGAGACCGGAAAGGAAGGTTCTGGGGTTGTAGAAAGGCAAGCAGACGGACTGCCCGAGATGAGGGACCGAGGGGCCGAGCCTGTCCTGCAGTCCGGCTTCCGCGGAGTCAGTGGCCGGGATGGGACACTCACCCTCGCGCTCGCTGGAGAGGCGGGCCGCCGCCCTGCAGCGCAGACGGAGCCGGCACAGAGAGGGCCAGCTACATCTGTGGGCCGCAGCGGCGGCGGCCAAGCCCGGTAACATCCTGGCGGGGCAATGGCCCCTACTTGGACACCGACTCCTGCCTGCGTGCCGCCGCCTGGACCAACTGACTCCATACACAGGTCGCCAGCGAACACTGACGCCGGCGCCACCACGGACTGCCTCAGTGACCCGGAAATGGTAATGTCGCTTAGCGATACCCGCCGCGGAGGCAACGGAAGTGATGTACCGGTATGCGGGTGCGAATCGGGATTCTTGGCGTCCGCGGACCTGGGTCAGGCGGCTTGAGGAGGGCGTAGGTGCGAATGAGGTTTGGTAGATATCCTTTCTGTCCCCTTCCGCACCCGTAATTTTAGACCTTGTTTTGACATCATCGCGTAAATTGTTTGCATCTTAACAGTCAGGAAGGCCTTGGGAGAAGTGACAGCCTCTGGAGCTTCCGCTTACTTCTTTTTACCAGCTCCAAACCTGGGCTATGTGTTCTAAATGGGAGGAAAAATGGGAAGGAAGGACGCTTGTCTTCTGAGTCGCTTTACGAAGTCTTCCCGGGTAATCCCAAACGGAGGCCAACGTGTCTTCGCTACGCTCCGAATCTTTACCAAAGTCTGTCGTTTTTCGCCGGTAACATCATTGTGTACCCAATACCATGAACGCAAGTACCCACTTGGAAATACGTTACTTGCCCTACTAAACCTCTGAACCTCGGATTCTCGTCTAATACAACAGCATAAGACTTTTATAAAGTCAGTGTTATTCTGCGTAATCCGAAATGTGCAGACATCGAAACAGGAGTCAGTCTGGCCCTAAACAGAGAGACCAAGAACAATATTCACCAGGGCATTAATTGTATTTATCTCTAACATGCTCATTCAGCTCTTAGCTCACTCAAGAGGCCTTCCTGGACCTTCCATGCTGTAGTAGACCTGGTTATTCTCAACCTTGTTGCCCTGTATACATTTCTTCAAGACGCTTATCACTACATGAAATTTTATTTTCTGTCCGAATAGAAAATAAGCATCTTGGGGTTGAATCATGGATTTTGTACATTGTTATTTCCCAAGGGCTAAAACAATGTCTGGCACAAATAAATTAATTGAGTGATTTTAAAATTAACCCAAGTCACTTAACTATATTACTACACAATAACTTTCAGGGGAAAATAAATTAGCATGTTCCTAATTTTAAGAGAACAGAGTCTTTTATGCTGATTGAGATAACTACAACCAGGCTTAATGAAGTCATGGTGATTAAATTATCACAAAATTGGTAAGCAGATTTAGCTTCCTAAAACAAGCATAGTTTAAACACTAAATTGTCAGACTTAATGCTGTTCCTTAACTATTCATAACCTCAAAATTCCTCAAATCTGATAACTATTAAAATAGACTTTAAGAAATTATGATATAAAATACAGAAGGGCATAACTAATTTTATGGTAACCTCTGCTATAATGCTAACCTAAATACTTTGGAATCTTAAAGTAGCCCCTTGATTCAGCTATCATTTTAATAGAAAAGTTTTTTAGAGTATTTTTATTAGGTCCAATAGGATTTCAATTTTCCTTTTGTTTATATGTATTTTCTTATTCTTAAAAGAATATTTATTTTGTGATAAAAAATTTTAATACATTTTTTGAAGAGTGTTAAAATCTTAATAGAAGCTGTGTGATGTATGTAACATAATGCTGGTTCATAGTACATTTTCGCCATGTATTAGTTTTCTTTCCTACCCTTCTTTCCCTTGATATAGCTGGGCTATAGCTTGACTTGGATACTGTTAATTTTGATAAACCTCCAAAGTCTTGACTTGCCAAATAAGTTTGAAGAATAAAGTGAATTATGCTGTGATCTTGTTTAACCATTATAGTGGTTGCAGTTGTCTTGGTATTTATAACTATATTGTCATCATATACTCATCCTGCTGGATAGTTTTCAAAATAACCCCAAGTGCTGAAAATTAAGACAATGTCAGTTTTAGAATTCTTTAGGAGAGTTTTCTTTGACCCTAAATTCTTTGAGAAATCCAAGCCCTGCCAAAAGACTGCTTTAATGCTCCACTTGAAAGACATTCAGCTAACTACCTGTATATACTAAACAGGTAAGATTCCAGCATCTTTTGGAGGAGGCAGAAAAATTTAAAATAAACACATAGATCATTTCAAATAGTGATCTTAGTAATATTGATCATTTACTAATTGCCATACCCTCTATGTACATTATTCATAACAAGAATGAGCAAGGTATAGATGAGGAAACTAAGGCGCAAAGGTCTTGCTCTTAAACACCACACTTTACTTTCTGAGTCAGTGGGTCTGTCCTTTGGAAGAAAATATGAGGGCATTCAAAAGACTTGAATTATAATGTGTTCTTTCATTTTTTTCTGAAATGTAGGTCAAGAGAGCATTTCCCCAGACTTTTTAACACCATTTTATGTGTGATCAACATGATATTAAATTGTCTGAATTTCATGAGGACTTGTGATACAAATAGATACCTAAATATATAGGTAACTATTAAGTCAGATAGCTGGAAATTGAAATAGGAAAGGGTGATGTGTCATTTAAGTACTACCATACACAGCAACTCATTAACTCTAAAGTTCCACCAGCTTTTGAAAATTTGCTTCTATAACTGACCTGACAGTTTTTTAGTTTCATCTTGCCTATAGCTTTGGGAAAATAATGATTCTGATCATGAGACAAACTTCACTGTTTATCTGGAAATCTGACTTAGATAATCCATTATAAGATAAAGTGAGTGGCTCTATCATGAGGCTTGCCAAATACAAATTTAATTTTGAACACAAATATATTTGTTAGCATCATGTTGTTTTGCCTGTAGAATTGGGGAAGAAAGGAGTTTGCTCACCTGAAAACTTCAAAGAAGAAAATGGCTTACATGTGGATAAAAGGGAAAATATCTAGCCACACCCAAGGGTGTTATTCCCTGCTATTCAACCATGATCAGAAGCAATGTGGGTCTACACAGACACATTTTGTTTATAGGCAAACCTCTCCTAAACAAGCAAAGGAAGTAAAACATGGAGTTTATGGTTTCTGACCAGGTTACTAATCCTCATTTCTGTTTTTCAGAGAAGTTGAGGGCTTTTCTCAAGATCACTCAGTAAGTATGTACTGGAACATGAAATTAGACTTAGGTCCTGTGGCTTCAAAACTGTGTCTCCACTTAAGTGAGCATAGTCAGATAGGGGGTCATTAGGCAGAGGCAGACAGTGTAGCAATTACTAAACAATCAATATTACTATCACTGTTTGTACCTGTTCCATGTTCTGATAGAATTTCCCTCCACATTATTTTATGAAGTTACTTGTGGATATTTTATCACAATCATGTGAAATAACCATATAGTACTCCATTACATTAAACTTAGGTTCACTCTTTGCCACTTCCAGCCAGGAATAAAAACGAGAATGATTTCTCCAGTGGTGACCACATTCCTGGGTCCTAGCTATCTCCAATAATATCTCCTCCTGAAATTCACCCAGAAAAGTGGAGAAGAATTTATATATAAATGTATTCCACCACATACATATCCCCTTTCCTCAGAGATTAGTTAACAAGATTGAGATTACAGTTATTCCAGCTGGGAAAATTAAGTTACTAAATACTCCTGGGGGCAAGAGAGCCTGAACTGTTTGATAACCTTTATCCTCAAGAGAATAAGCTTGGGACTGAGAGCATGTAGATTTAGTACTTTTAGGTGGGGCAGCATTTGTGAAGAGAGTCAATTTTTCTTCCCAAAGCCCCAAGTGGGGACATAAAGAGAAATTCTCATTACATTTTACAAAATTTAACTTCTTATTGAAGTATAATATAAAGAAGAAGGCACAAATCTTAAGGGTATAGCTGTAACAATTATAACTAGTGAACTTAAGGGTACATCTGTAACAATTATAACTAGTGAACAAAACTGTAAATAGTACCCAGCATTACCAACTTCCCAGAACCCTCTCTTCCAATGACTACCCTCCCACCCCTCAGATGTACCACTAATACTGCTTCTAACAACATAGATTAATTTTACCTGTTTGGGGACTTTATGTGTATGAATTGTACATTATGTACTCTTTCATAGTACTTATTAAAAAGCCCAGCTTTATCTCAACATTGCGTTTGGGATTCGCCCATGTTGTTGTGTTCATTCTCATTGCTATAAAGAATCCTATACTATGAATATCCCACAATTTATCCCTATTCTACTGGTAATCAGCATTTGGGTAGTTCCAATCTGGGGCTTTTGGAAATCATCATGGACATGTGTATGCATTTCTGATGGATATATTCCTAGGACTGAAATTACTGGTCATAGGGTATGCAAATTTATAGCTTCAGCAGTTTTCAAAAGTAGTTGTAACAATACACACTCCCAATAGGATGGTGTTAAAATTCTGTTTTCTCACACCTGCACCGACCTTTGCTACTATCTTTTTTTTTATCATTTTAGCCATAATGGTGGGTATGGAGTGGTATGACATTGTCATTTTAATTTGTGTTCCCTTGCTGATAAATGAAGTTGGATAAGTTTTCAAATGTATGTTGACCTTTTGGATATCCTGTTCATATCATATTCAAGACTATTGTTCACTTTTATTATAGGTTATCTCTATATATTTTTTTTTAACATTTATTTTTATTGGTTTTTGACAGAGAGAGAGATAGACAGAGAGAAGGGGGAGGGCCCAGAGCAGTTTCCATAGTTGACAGTATCAGTTTTCCATATATTTCACTCCACAAGCTGGCATGGGGCTGTGCAGGGCAGGAACCAGGCTGGGAGCCTCCTGCATAGGCCCCGGCAAGAACCAAACTGGGGCACACCCCAGCTCAGCATATGAGTCTACGTGGGCCATAGCCAGGATTTGATCCTTGGGCCCCGGGGCTGCAAAGCGAGCTCCCAACCCACTGAGCCATCCCAGCTTCCCCTGTATCTTTCTTACTGATTTTTATGAGCTCATAATATACTCTGGAAACAAGTCCTTTGTTGAATATCTGTATTACAAATATATCTTCTTCCACTCTATGGGTTGTCATCATTTTCTTAGTAGTATTTTTTTTTTTTTTTTTTTTTTTTTTGTGGTGACTTTGGTCAGCAATATAGTTTCCAGGAGTACAACTCTACATTACATCATCTGTGCATTGCATTATGTGCTCACCACCCGGAATCAGCTCTCCTTCCATCACCACATATCTGTTGCCCACTCCCAACTCCCCACCCCTACTCTCCCTCTCCCCTCCCTGTCAGGTAACCTCCAAACTATTGAGTGTGTCCATAAGTTTTGTTTCTTTGTTACTTTCAGTTTTATATTCCACCTATAAGTGA
>PVKE010027883.1:0-21302 GCA_004027555.1 Craseonycteris thonglongyai | reverse complement strand
CTTTTTCTTTTTTCTTTTTTGCTTAGTGAAAATGAGAACAGAGCATCTTACTGGAAAGGAAACCTCTTTCACTTTAGAATATTAGAACCAAGGCTTTTCAAGTCATAGGCTCGACTCTCCTTGATCACAATCAAAAGAATGAACCCCAATGATGGTGGACTACTGTCCTTTCAGGAGATTCCTTAGGGGGACAACAGGGCAGAGACGTGAGGACAAGGAGAGAGTTGAAGAAGCTGACTCAGCAGAAGCACTCTGAGAATGAAGGAATGAAACCGGACAGACAAGCTGACTGGCAGACAGACTAACTTTCTGCTATTAGAGAGTCAGGCCATCCAGGTGCTGGGAAACGGGTCAGACATCCTCCTTCTGGGTGTCTCTCAGCCAAAGGGGCCCTGAATACCAGGGGAGATGGGCCTATGTGGAGGTCGTTTTGGTGGCCAGTATGTCAAGGTGCTCCTGAAATATTATGGGTAGCAGCCCAATGTGTTAGACGCTCTTCCATTCTGCATATAGTCCTGGACGAAGAGGAACCAACTGTACTGTCTAAAATGCCAGAAAAATTTCAGTTGCAAGTTGATGAAACTCTTTCCAAAATGAGGGAAGTACTGAAGTCAGAGAGGTTTCCCTGGGAGTCAGAACAGCTCTTCAGGGGGCTGGCTGTCAAAGTCAGTCGTCTGTTGGCTCTTTTCTTTTTTCAGGAATTTGGCAAATAGAATCTTCTGTGCCAACTAATCATAGTCATTCTAAGGATGATCCCAAATCTAAGGATGACTGTGTATGTAGTTTTTCTCCCATTGGGGGAGGAAATACTTTATTCTCCTTCTTGTTCTTAGCAATATAGGATAAATACTATTATCCATAATTCAAAGGGATTTTGAGAATTATTTTAATGGTTCAAAATAAAAGGGCTGTTTCCTGAAACATGAAACAGAATGTGTAGGATGAAATTCAGTCTAAAGTGATGGGCCTTGGAACCTACCTTATACAGAATGATGTTTGCCAGGAGGAAAGCCAAAGGGGGCAGATCCCCAAGCTGGTGACTCCCCCTCCCCCCATCCTACATGTGACACTGACTCACATGCCTCTCAATCCCTTTCTGATGTGCTCTGTCCCCAGTAAGTCTACGGTTGCACTGACTTATGCCCTCCTCCTTCTAAGTGGGGAAAACAGCTGATCTTTAGTAATGGAAGTAGGAACTCTAGGATGCTGAGAAAGGACATGTACCATACTGATTTCAAGGCAAACAGCACATGTTTGTGGGTTGTAGGGGCACAACACCTTGGGATAAATGCTAACCATGTGTTCACATTTTCCAGTGATTTGTATAGACATAAATAACTTTAAGAAGAGCCCTCAGTTAAATGTGGGCACATAGTGATATGATATTTCTAAGAGACAAAGGAACACTTAGGGATGAAGACATTAATACCGTTTCGCACTCCTGCTCAGAAGCCTATTTACTCTTCATTGCTTTTCAAAGCAAATCCACATGTCCCCGTGTGACATCTGGGTTCTTTGCAATCTGGTCCGATCTTACCGATCCGGTAGGATCAGGAAACCCGTCCCAGATTGCCCTTTACTGGCCAGGCTCCTGCTGCTCCCAGTCCTGTGCCCAGGCCTCTCCTTGAACCTGGGATGCTGCCACCTCTCCACCCCAACAGCAAAGTCCATGGAGACAACCCTCCTCTCCCCCCACTTCCTGGGCTTCTAGTGTGCCGTGCCAGCACACACACACACACACACACACACACACACACACACAGAGTCCTGGTTTTGAATTCCCATAATTTTGCACTTGAGCGGTTTACCTTATATCAGTCTCTTATAATTCCTGTCTAAAATCCTGTAAAAATCACCTTAGAAACAGAAGCGGATTGCTTGAGAGCGGCAATTGTGTTTTGTACTCAGTATTCTGTCTCCTGTGGATTCTCATATCACTGGCCTCAGTAGTGTTTGGTGTTGAGCAGTAATCATAACAGCCATCACTTCTGTAGTACTTGCCAAGTGTCAGAGATATCATGCCAAGAGCTTTAGATGCACAATCCCACTTACTCCTCACCACAATCTTTTACATAGGAATGGCTAGTGTCTCCAACAGATGGAAAAGCCGGGATCAAGAGAAAGTTAAGGTCAGGCATTCATATTAAAGAAAGGATCAGCCATGTAGAACAAACAAATTTGGGTACAATCCCTAGTATTTAAGTCTGGATGGTCTTATTTCCAGGGCATAGGTAGTTATCACTGAGAAGTCAGGAGAAATACACACATCCTATACTACCTGTATTCTATCAAAGTGAAAGTGCTTTATCTTAAACGCAGCAAACACTTTTTAGTTCAATAAGCAACCAGCAGGAGCCAAACAGGGGGACTTCCTGCTGTGGAACTGGTCTGTGGGAGGAGTGGAGCACCCTGCCACACCCTGAAAGCCGCCAGCCTTCCTGAGCCCAGCACGGAGGCACATGCAGCATGTGGGGTTGAAACTTGCTTGGTTACTGTGTGAGCCCAGAGGTACAGTTTTTCCTTTCATCCTTCCTTCCTCTGCTGGGTTGTTCCACTCTCCATGAGCTTTGTCCCCAGTGTCCCCATCTCGAGCACTGCTTCCCTGATGGAACTGGCCCCCAATATTTTCTAGGCACCATCACCCCATGCGCTTCATCGGCAATGTGACTCATGAAGATGTCAGCATTTGGCTGGGGTTCATGGTCTCCTTAGCTCTTTTTTTACAAGGGGAGATCTTATTCTCTGTACTCTAATCATAGGCTAGGTTGTTGGCTGCAATGATCCAGAATACTAATACTGCTATCCACCCACAGTTTTACCTATCATTTACCTCCAGACTTCTGTGGTAGAACCAAGGTAGCCCCACGTGCCTGATGAGGCAGCTCCACAGTACTGAGAGTGCTACCCCTAGCATTTCTAGTACTATCCACAGTACTGACAGTGCTACCCCTAGCATTTCTAGTACTATCCACAGTACTGACAGTGCTACCCCTAGCATTTCTAGTACTATCCACAGTACTGACAGTGCTACCCCTAGCACTTCTAGTACTATCCACAGTACTGACAGTGCTACCCCTAGCATTTCTAGTACTATCTACAGTACTGAGAGTGCTACCCCTAGCATTTCTAGTACTATCCACAGTACTGACAGTGCTACCCCTAGCATTTCTAGTACTATCCACAGTACTGAGAGTGCTACCCCTAGCATTTCTAGTACTATCCACAGTACTGACAGTGCTACCCCTAGCATTTCTAGTACTATCCACAGTACTGAGAGTGCTACCCCTAGCATTTCTAGTACTATCCATAGTACTGACCTTGCTGCCCTTGGGTACTATGAGCTGACTGCCTGGCCTGATGCTATCACCAGCTTAGCTTTCCCAGACTCTGTTCTGGCCCAGTTCAACTTCTACCCCTTTTCTGCTAGTCCACATTTGAAAATTCCCATCATGCCCTGAACCTGAATTCAGCCAAATTAGGATGCCTTTGGGTACTACTCACAGGAATTTTATAGTCTTGATAACTCGAAATCAGCTCTTGCATAAAAGGATGCTTCAAAAGAACAGCAACTTCAATGGGCTCTAGATTCTTGGCACCGAGGTCCTGAAATACTTTCATGAAATTCTTTAAAGCAGGGGAAAAAAAGTTAATTAACTTTACAATCCTGTAGATGGTAAAAATGGTTTTTGCTTAATAAAGAAATTTCATTAGTATATGCTCAAAATTGGGGCAACTTTTCTTATGTATAAATTGCCCCTTTTACAAAATAATTCAACCAACCTCTGAATAAATGTTCTCTGTCTTCAGGTAGCTGGCAAATCTGTTTGGGTCCTGTGCTCCGGTTCCTCCTCGGAACACTTTGAGCAGTGCTTCCATGGAAATCTTCTCAGTATTGGCATTTTCAGGAACTTCTTCCTTGTCCTCCCTTTCTTCTCTTAATTCCCTTTCATCACTTGTGAAATTTTCAAGTTCAGGATATTCCTCAATTGGAGTCATATCCATAAATGAGGATGTCTGCACAATTAAATGAAGAGAACATGAAGTCAGACTGAAGTCTTCCCCGTAAGAGAGACATTTAGAACACACCAGTTTTGTCACATGCCTTTTTTTTTATGCCATTGAACAATAGTGCTGACCACAAACTAGCTACATGGAGTCTAGCAGAGAACATTCTTGCTGAACAAGAAATCACATCAATATGCTGGAACAATTTGGCTGGTAGTTTACAGACAAGCCTCAGTGTGGGGTATGTCCTATTCATCTCTGTACTGTCTGTCAGGCACATCATATTTCCCAATATGTAGACACTGGAAGGAAATTCATGTCGCTCATGTCAGACTTCTTCATATTAATGTAGATTTTTTTTTTTTAAATAGGATTTGCTTTAGAAGTTGACCGCAGACAAGAGATTATGGCAAGTTCATTTCTCAAACTTGGTAGATTCTTTAAGTGCTTTGAGAACATTTGTTTGAATACTGGAGGTTAAATCTCACTAAACATTCAGAAGGGAAAATAGAAAAAAGTGAATATAGAAAGTCGGTTTGGGATTCTTATTGGTGCTCTTTGAACCTTGCCCAGAATCATGAATTCAGGCACTGATATTTTGAGTATGCTAAAGAGTACATTGTTTCTGCAATAATTTCTTATGCATCAAAAGCCTGAAAAATATTCCTACTCTTTGACCCTGTAAAAATACATCTAGAAATTGATTCTAAAAAATTATTCATGTGCATAAAGATTTTTGTATATAAATGTTCATTTAGTGTTTCTTATAAAAAATCTAGGATTCTTAAAATGAGGGGAAGGGTGACATGAATTATAGTATTTCTATGATGGAATACTGTGTTGCTATCAATTTTTTGATTTAAATGAATACCTAACGACATGGAAAAATACTAATAGGATAAGTGTAAAAAAAGTAGAATGCAAACTAATAAACTAGGATTCCCATTTTCTTATATATCTATACTTATTAATGAAAAAATAAACAGACACATTAAAGAGTCAACAATGGTTACCACTTGTTAGTAGAACGGGTAATTTTATTTTTTACTTTGTTTTGTGAGTCCCCAATTCTCTACCGTAGATTCATATTTATTGTATTTACTAAGCAGTGGGATCGATTGTGACATGAGCAAATGCTACGTCCCACTCAGCTAACTCTCAGAGGCGGCCCTCAAGGACTCCCAACAAATGGGTCCCCGGAATGGTGCCTGACTAGATTGCATCAGGTCATTCTCAGACAAAGAACAGGTCAGTAAAGGGAATAATGTGGATGAAGTGTTGAAGAGCAAGATGGAATGAAAAGTCATGGGTTTCAAACCTTAGGGCCTGAAAACACTGTGCCAAGATCCACCAGGAATTTTCAAAGGTGGGAGATTTAAGCTCCTGTGAATCCCAGCATCACAACCCCACACCACACAGGCCAGAAGGAACCATGTGCCCTAATGTCACCCTATTTAAAGTTTCACTGGGACTAGTGCATACCCATGAATGCTTTGCTCTAAAACGTCTTTTAAATCACCCAAGAGGTAGATTTAAACAGGTCTGCACCACAGTGAAGAAAACAGCTCAAACCTCAGAAATGGAGTAAGAACAAAGTGAGCTATCAGGGAGATTCCTGGTTGCTTATGTGGAAAGCACAGCGGACATCTGCTTCACTGTCCTGGGAGTAAATGTGGATCTGCTGGAGGTGTTGTTTCTGAGTGGGCTCACTATGGCTTCTTGGCATGAGATTGCCCAGGAAACTAGAAGACAGCTGGAAGGAGCACGGCACCGAGCTGCACACGGGAAGGCAGGACAAGTGGTGAGCAAGAATGAGGGAGGTGGGTGATCCTATGTGTCAGAAGCCCTCGGGTTCACTCCAAGCCAGGAACAGGCCTGTGCATGCAGTGTGGGCCACAGGCTTCCCATCCCCGGCCCCTCCCCCGGTTTCGTCCTCCTAGGGAGGTGGTGTGTATGGGTCAGTGCTGGTGCAGTGTCCTTGGGCTTCAAAAGAGCTCTGGAGAGAAGCAGTCCAGGGGAGCTGCTCTCTGGGTGGGGGTGCTAGCTGACTCTGAATGAGCTAGCTGGCTGGGCTGAGGTCACTGTCTGCTGTGGTGGCAATAGTTCTAGCGCATGCAGCCTCCTGGGTCCTGCTCCTGCCTCTGCCTGGAATGTCTGCTCTGCTCTGCTCTGCTCTACGTTAGGGACTGGATTCCATTTTTTCTGCTCGCCCTTCCTCCCTTCTTTCTTGCCATGTTCACAAACATTCGTTGAACACGTGCTATGTGGCAGCTACTTTAGGGTAACATGTCTCTAACTCAAGGCAGAAATAACTGCGTAGTAGGAGTCAATAGATAAACAACCCCTTTCCTGAATTACTAGCTCTCCTTCTTGCCTCCTTTGCCTTCCTACAGTTTGGTCTCCACACAGTAGCCAGAGAGATGCTATGCATTTTCAGTCGTATGGCCATGAGCCAATGCTTCTCATCTCTTCTCTTGGCAGATTCGAGGCTGCCAAGCCATCTACGCCCTCAGCCCTGCACTTTCCTCTCCTATCACACTCCAGCTTATTTCTCTCCAACTATGATGCCTGTCTCTGTTCCTTGGAATACACGAGGCATGCCCCCACTTTAGAGCTTTTGCATCTACTGCTATCTTCACTTGAAATGCTCTTTCCCTAGAGATCTGCAAGGCTCCCTCACCTTCTCCAGGTCTCTGCTTATATGTTTGTTCTGTGACCACCCTCCTTAATGGCAGCCACCACCCCAGCTCTTACAGTTATCCCTACATTCTTTTTTTCCCCTGTAGCGTTTTTTATTATTATTTGACATATATTTTACCTACTTCAGCCCCAGGTCAAAGGCTGTTTTCAGCACACAGAGATGCTGGATAAACATTTGTTAAATAAATGCATTTATGCATGTGAAGGTGCTCAGCCTTGCCAGGGAGGATCTGAATATAGAAGGAGAGGGGATTTGGGAGAATGTTCATTGTTGCTCATGGGTGTCAGAGAAAGCTTTGTGAATTATCTGGCAGCTGAAATGGGCCTTGGGTACTGGGGAGGCTTCAGACCCTTCGAGATGAGATGAAGGTTCTCCAGATGGAAAAAACAGCAAGGGCAAGGAGAGGGAGGCAGGAAAGAAGAAGGCCTAAACTCCCTTTCTGATTGGGAAGGCCCCATGCTAATCTGTCCTTTCTTCTGTGTTCCTTCCACGTTTGTGATATCATTGTCCGATTCTTCTCTGCATGGAAAGGGAGAACTAGATGGAGTACCTTCAGGAAAGCAGATTTGGTTTCTGTTTCCCATGGAGGGCTCTGCAGAGGGTGTGATTTACAAAACCCAATTAATTAATTATTCAGTCTACTCAATGGAATAGCTACTGAGCTCTGTGTCAGTAATTCAGGGGTGTGGTAGGTTCAGGAACACAGAAGAAGATGCACGGCCTTTACCTGTCCACAGGGCACTTAGAACCCAGAAAGGAAGCTGACCTGGAAGAAGCAGTTACCTGTGAGGAGTATCATGGAGGGAGAAGCACAACAAGCTAATAAAACAGGGTGACACCAAGCCAGGTCAGGGAAGTTCTTGTGGAGGACAGACATTCGACTGAGACCTCATGGCAGGCTCTGATCGAGGTGAGTTAGGTCAAGGAGGCCCAGGCTGCATGGGGCCACATTAACATCTCTGGGAAAGTGGCAAATGCAGTCCCAGTGAAGGCAGACCTTACCCAACTCCTCATTTATCTGGGACAATTTAAATGGGCCCTCACTGTCCAAGAAGACAGCATTCCTGAGTGGAACTCAGCATGCCGTGCTGAACTTTCTGTCACTGTGTCAGCGCTGAAGCAGCACCTACAACACATGGGGATGGGGAACCCTGGTCACCCGCTCACTGGGCACCTGTCTGGCCTCTGGCCTTGATGTGGATGAAAGGACATCTGCTCAGGGCCAACATTGAGGTTGTGTCTAAGAGAGTCTATTCTCCCCCTCTGTGAAAGCTGTCACAGACACTCCCCTCACCCCCCCCACCCCCTTTTATTTTAACCTCAGAGAACCCAGCATACTGTATTTTGACAAACATATAAGACAGGAAAAGAAGTATGGCTAAGCTGTCTGAGGAACTAAGACTGGATAGCACCCTGAGGATAGGACCTCTGAGTCCACAAAAGAAGGACAGAACAAAGCATTCTGTCATGCAGGCCACAGCTCTGTCCCCAAAAGGTCAGGGCAAGACTAAAAAGTCATGCCAGTGGCACCTAATAAGTATATTATTTAGTGCCCCATTTTGAGGCTTTTCTACCTAAAAAAACCAGGGAATGCTAACCCCTTAGAAATAAATCTAAGGGAAATGTGAGGTTTTATTAGATACTAAGCTTCTTTGTCCTTGGATGCAGGTGATACAAAGTGTCTGTGGCTTTCAGGTGGCTGGGCTTTGGCCTAAAACACTCTCAGTGTCACATATGTTGGGATGTGTCTGAGGCCTGAACTCGTTTTGTGGAGAATTTCCATGAAGTGTGACAGGAATATTGGGTCAATGCCCAGTTCTTTCTCATGTATCCAACCAGCACTTGTAAAATAAAGGCTGTCCTTTACAGAGCAAACTTGGATTCCACCAAGAAATGGCACATTTTGATTTTAGTATAAAAGCGTTTTCTTCTCTTTCTTTTTTGTTTTTATTTGTTTAGATAGCAAGTCCCCATTTCTTAATCTAGTTGAGTAAGACTCCTTTGGAGACCTAGTATATGTAAAACATGGTGTTAGATACCCGGGAAAATATGGAGGTGAAGAAAATAGAATATTGTTAGAAGTTTAGGATCTTCTGGTATCCCCCTCCAGACCCCAATTCTAGTCCTTTTCTGCAACACAGTTACCTCTTCTGCTGTAAAAAGAGCAGTTTTAATTGGTTGGAAGATGTGAGTCCCAGTGATCACACTGAGGGCCCTGTAGACCCCTTCTGTAGGATCTGGGTGGCAAGCAAAGTAAAGCAGCATCTGTGTGTAGTCAAGCTGGGGTGGATCCTTCTCACAGTCAGCAAATAGCCTAAAGAAAAACTGTCACACAAAAAGAATTTCAACCAAACTTACAATGTATATACCCTGGCAGTCAGTAGATGGATAAGCAATGAAAAAGCCCTCCCCCTTCAGCAGCTTTAAAATAAGGCCACTGCCCAAGGACCAAACCAGTGAAACTTATATTAACTGAAGAGTATGCTAATTAAAAAAAAAAAAAAAGTGGAGCTCAAAGTTCCACTCTTAAAGAAAATTGCATACTATACAATGGTATGAGCATATTTAGGAAAGAATGCACTAACAATGGTGGTAGAGACGACATGGTAAGGAGCCACACCAACAAGAACCCATCTGTCTGTCCTCAGCACCTTCCTGATGCTTCTGCTATATCCTCTTCCGTAGGGCATGAGGAGAGTGGCAGGAACTGTGCCTGAAACCCCTGTGACTTTAGCAGTTAAAACTGGCCTGCCTTGCTCTAACCTTCATCCTTCATCTGTGTACAGTGACTTCTTCCATGGCAGGCTTACCTCCAGGGACAGCGTATGTGGGCTAACCACTGAGTAGCTGTTTGTTTGGCAAGTCTTTCTCATTCTGAGGACTGAGCTGACAGTTGGCTCTATGAGCAGCATCTTGTGCGTGAGCAGATCTAATACCTTCTGGGGCCCTGCAAAGCCAAGACCACACCCCAATGCAAAGCGGCTACACCTCAGCACCTGTGAGCATGTGATCCTGTTTGGGGAGGTGACTGGCTCTTCTCAAATGTGTGCCTATAGTGACCTGGAGAATCTAGTAAAATGCAGATTTGAATTGAGCTGATGGTTCTGGAGCAGTTCTGCACATTTGGCAAAGTCCTAGGTGATTCCAGTGCTGCTGGTCCTGGTCTATACTTTGAGAAGCAAATGCCCCGACCCACAGATTCCATGTTATCCTCTATCACCAACAGTTTTTACAACTACGAGCAAATTTAATTAGAAATATAGGTGGTTGGAAAAATAAATTTATGATACTTGACAAATTCAATAAAAATTTAAATAAAAATAACTGTGATAAGAAAATCTGTAATGCTACAAAGCAGAAAAGAATGGTAGAGGTCTATAGGATCAGCCAACCTTTTATCAAATGTTTAGAGTGTCTGCGGTAAGCCAGGCACAGAGCGAGGCTGGGACGCTTGAAAGCACTCTCTGAAGCTAAGGAGTCCTTCGAGTTTTTATCAATTGTGATCAGGGACCTTGCGTTTTCTTTATCTTCTCATTCGCCTTTGAGTTTCTTCAGGGATTTCCAGCAGGACTAAGGGTAGAAGCAGCCCTGATACTAACAGATAACCATGGATTGCCCTTGGGTGCTCTTCTTTCATTTCTTTCACATGAATCGTTGCCCTTTAGTATTTATTTCTATTGAGCTGCTCTGATAAATGCTAGGCAGGTACAACACATGATTATTTCTATTAAAAAAGGTATGATATATTGAAGGAAGATGTGCCAAAATAAAAGAAGGTGATGTGTGAACTCAGGCCTGAAGGGAGAGACTTGGAGCCAGACAGATGCTCTTTTGTAGCTACGAAGAAGCTAACTGTTGGCTTGTGGAGAGGGTCACGTGGCAGGGAACAACTGATAGCCTCTTGAAACTGAAGGTCTCAATCCTGCAACTGCACAGATCTGAATTCTGGCAACAATCCATCTTGGAAACTAATTTTGGAACTGGCCTCAGATGAGATTGTAATCCCACTGACACCGTGATTTCAGCCTTAAAAGACCCTGAGCAAAGAACTCAGCTAAGCCATGCCTGGGCTCCTGGCTCACAGAAACTGTGAGGTAATAACTGAGTATCACAAGTACTCATTGAGCACCTATGATGTGTTAGGCATGGACTGTTCTCAGTGCTTCAAAAGAATTCACCAGGAAAGAGAAAAAGATGCCTACTCTTGGGGAGGTTACTTTCTAGAAGTCAAAATTGGAAAATAAAGAAAACAAAGTAAATTAGATAGTGATTATGGAAATATAGGGAAGAAATAGTTCAAAAAAGGCAGAATTGGTAGTGAAGAGGTGAGAAGAGGACAGATAGCCGAACTGAGGAGTTAAATTTGAACAAAGATTTGGAGGAAGCTGGGGAGTTGAGACATCCCACGTAAGGGCATTACAGGCAGAAGGAATTGCTGATGTCAATGTCCTAATGTGGGGGTACACCTTGCATGTGTGATCAACAAGTACTAGGCTGGTGTGGCTGAAGCATTTTGGACCAGCGGCAGCATAGCAGGAGATGAGGTGAGAGAGAGGAGTCAGAAGATGCAAGGCCAGGCTGGCTTCTCAAGGACGTGGGCTATTCCTCTGAGTAAAAGGCAGAACTGTGGGATGGTTTGAATAGGCTGCCATCGTCTGCCCATGATCTGAGCCAAGACAAGGGAGAAACAAGGAAAGTTGTCACAAGGCTATTGCAGTCACCCAGGTGAAATGGACTGTGGCTTGTTCCCGTGACAGCAATGAGGCTTGGAAGATTCTGGATGTATTCTGAAGATAAAACTAACAGGATTTCCTGAGGGTTTCAAGGTGGGGTGTGAAGAAAGAAAAAGTGGGGATGACTCTTAGGGTTTTGACATAATCACCTGGAAGGACAGAGTTGCCTTGACTGAGATGGAGAGAGATTTAGGTGACCATGGGAACAGTGGGGTGATGGGAGGTCAAGTATTTCGTTTTGGATGTGGCAAGTTTGAGGTGTCTACCAGGACATCCAAGTGGAGATGTCAAAAGGGCAGTTGCATCTAGGAGTTTAACATTTGAAAGAGAGGTTTGGGGTAAAAATAGACATTTGCAATTTGCTAGCAAATAGCTAGTACTTCAAATCATGAGCCTGGCTTCAACAAATATATTAACAGACTAAAGTAATGGAAGGATTTCACGTGGACAGAAGCTGTGGAGAAGAGATTAAGACAACATCCGTGAATCTGAATATAGAAAATTCCATGGCCTCTTCTTGGGAAAACACTAAGGATTTTTAAAATACCAAAATAGTTGCTCTGGGTGTGAAGCATGTGGAAAGCTAAGAAGCCAGGACATGGCCTGCTGAACTTGAAAAGTCATAAATAAGTACGCTGTCATGGTCAGGGGACAGCAATGTGATTGCAACATGGACACGTCTCAAGGTTTCTTTTTTGGATGCAGCGGAGCCTTTCATCTAGTGTCTGGGGTGCTGAGGTCATCCAAGCCCAAGGACAGTGGTCAGGGCCTGTCTCTAGGAACCCTTGCTTGGTGTGGCTTGAGGCAGGCCCTGGAGTGCACACATGACAAAGCAGGGAAGCTGGTGCCCAAGCTCTCCCCTTGAGAGAATACAGAGGCCCTGGGAGGTGAAGGGACCTGCTCAAGGTACTACAATGAGTTATGACAGAACTAGGAACACAGCCCAGAGATCCTGACCCTCAGAAGCCCCCCTTGCTGGGGCATTGTTGTTGTTGTGTGTGTTTTTCCCCCTGAATTGTTCTTTCCTATTCTCATTACAGCTAAGGAAGTAAACTTGCTATGTTCACTCTTTGCCCCCGTTCTTTAGTAAGTTAACCATTCTTTAACTATGTATAGTTAGCATGATTAGCTAACATTTACATAGGGCCCATCATTCACTCTCCACAGCAGCACCACCAGAGTGGGGTTAAAATAAACGGTGCCACAGACAGGTTAGGTAACTCGATCAAGACCTCACAGCATGTTAGCAGTGGAATTTGCTTTTCATCCCAAGGTTTATGTAATGCTGAGCATCCAGTCCCTGTGGCAGAGAGGGATGGAAAACACCTCTCTGGTCTCTTTTTCTGTCCTCTGGACATCACACACACACACACACACACACACACACACACACCACGCACACATCACACACACATACACACACCAGCTATCCTTTGCCCCATAAGGACACTTCTTTCTCAGGCTTCATGGTCTTGCCTCTGCTCCCAAGTTTGTTCATTTCCTCCATGTCTTTTTTTCAGTAGTTTGGATGGTAGCAGGTAGGACTCACTCCCTTCCTTGCTACCCAAAATCCCTTTCCTGTTCCACTCTCTCTGTCCTCAGGAATGACCAGTGTCATCTGCCCTCTAGATTTTGCTACTGCACAAATAACTAGAAGGTTCTGCCTTTGACTGACATTCCTCAAAACTCTGGCTGGAAAGGAAAGTGCTAGTCATATTGCCCATTTCTTCCCAAGTAATGAAGAACATGTTCATGGTGTTGGCACGTTTGTTCGTAAAATTGTATAGAAAGATGGCTTCCCAGAGCTTTACAGGAGAACTGATCTCTGTCCTCCAGCTTCACATTTGCAAAAATACCCACAGCAACCGAAATAAAAAACTGCCCCTGTAACTGCCAGCCTCATATCCTGGACTTCTGTTTTGTAATTCTTAGATCTCTTCCTTCTACCTCCTCCTGTGCGTACATCTAGCAGAGATGCTCAAAAAATATGCATCCTATTGAAGGAAATTGGGTACTTTCAGGTTATAACTGAAGTTTTATTAAACTTTGTACTGCAGCTGTGGACTAATGGTTGGCTGGAAGTTGAACAATAGATATACATAGTTTGCAGTGATGTCTAAATCTACCATTGACTTTTCCCATAGCTTATTGAGTTTGGCTGTGTATGTGTACTTTTATATTTTAAAGATTTACACTGAAATCAGAGTGTTTTTTAGCTTTTAAGATTTTGCTTTCTATTGTGGCCTCAGAAATAGAAGCTAATAATAATATTAATAATATTATTATCAACATATTTTTACTATAATAATATAATCAATAATTATTAATTATAATAATATTTTGATAATAGTAATCTGATAGGTCATGGGCAATACTGGATGCAAAAACCCTTGATATGTTGCATAAGTCAGTCAAAATCAAAGAAAAATAAATAAAAACATATATTGGTAAAATGACAGTTCTTATCCTAAGCTTTCAAAATTGGAAAGACACTTAGAGACAAATATGGTGAGTAATATCTTAGCTTATTTGACAGACGAGAAAAGTAAAACCAGAGAGGTTATGGAGAGCAACTAAGATCCCAGAGAGTTAACAATAGGATTCTGTCTAAGGCTTCGGCCTCCTCAACAAGACCTCCCCTATGCTGCTGCCTTAATGAGTATGAAAGTCTGTACTTTGGGGACACAGCAAAGGAATGGAAGTTGGCAGTGGTGTCTAAAACAACGTACACAAGTAGAAGATAAAGTAATTGATCAGTGTTGTAGTACACAATTTTTTAAAGATCTCTGTAATTACCTCTATAAGGTGCTCCTGCCTATTGAATGGCAGTGGTTCAAGAGGATTTTCTGGAATTTTTATATCTTCATCTCCTGTAAACCATAGACCAGCCTACACACACAAAAAAAATAAAAATGATAATCATTAACCTCTGATACTGAAATGTCATTGTTCCTCTAAAAGCCATAGAGATGGAAACTTTCTTGTGTACATGTCTAGAGCAGTAGTCTGCAGAAACCATGAGGAGGCAGGAGAAAATTCTAGAACTTTAATTTACATGCCCTCTGATTTGATTCTTTCATAACTTTTAGTGTAAGAAATTTGCTAATTTTTAATGCACATGCATGACTTTTAAATGAAAATCCACATGTTAGGGATGCTAGCTATATTTTAACTGTTGGAGCATGTGATGAAGCCTGGGGGTCACCACCCTAAATTTTGCTTGCACAGCAATATTTTGGAGCACTCCACACCCAGAACAGTAGCTCACATTCTATACGCCCTATCACGTTGCTATCTGTTCTCAGGGCCTAGTGTGGTGCTGGCGCACATTGCTGGAAAATCTGGGTTGAGTGAGTGACTGAGTAACTCCAGAGCACAAAGGCCTACTTTTTAATGACATCCCTCTTTCTCAGCCTGTATGTGATACCAGTTACCAAATCCCTCTATTCCGATTTGGCAGTGCCTTGCCACTCCCTTCTTTCCATTCCCTCTGTAGCTGTTCTGGCTGGTATACAGCCTCACGACTTTGCCTCCCATTAACCTCAGGGCTGTTTTTCTTTCCAGTCTCCCTCTTATGTGTTTCAGCTTATACCACACAACCATCTCAATTTTCTCCAAACTTTAACCTTGTCACATAAGCCTCTGCTCAGACCATTTCCTACACTTACTCTTTTGCTCAGATCAACCCTCCTACCTGAGGTGACTTCCTGTCTACCCATGTAAACCTACACATCTTTCCAGACCTTGTTCAGATCATACCTCTTCAGGGAGGCCTTTCTTGATCTCTCCTCTGAACTCTAATTCGACTTATTTGTCATACCTCACATTTGGCATGTAGTCCATTCCTTTGGGTGTTGTCATTCATGTCTGCTCAATAGAACACCAGGTATAAATTTCTTAAATTAGTAAACTATGAGAGAGAAGACCCAGAAGCAACTTAAGGTCCAGCATGGGACCAGGCTTTGAACGTAAGAGCTTTTGTACTAAGCAGGAGGATACCATTGCCCAGTGACTAGTCTGAAGGGTAAGGAGCACTCTATGGGGGAATAGAGACATGGGGACTATAGGTAAGATTTATGCTTTAGGTCATGATGGAGTAACAAAGTTCAGAACTAAACTTCTGCCTCAAATAACAAAACAATGGGCAACAGATATCAAACATGTTTGTTTTGTTTGTTTGTTTGTTTGTCTGTCTGTTTTTTTTGTTTTGGACATTAGAAACAGGCAACATAGGACAGTAGTTCCTAAAAGGGGAACTACAGGCAAAAGAAGATCCCTACATAGTTCCAGCCTGAAAAAGGTTCCAGGCTGCAATTTCAGGAAAGGCATCCAAATAGAGCTTGGTGGTCTTGCTGAGTTGAGAAGACAGATTTTGGAATTGAAGGAGGTCAAAATGGCTAGAATTTTTAGGGCACAATCCTAGAGATAGAGATGACAGAGATAGAGAGAGAGAGAACAAGAACTAGAGATCTGCAGAGGAATCTTCTCATTTCTTAACTGAGAGACAATCTGTGGATATCTGTGTATAAAAAATATCAGAAATTGGAGAAAGAAGCAGAGTAAAGGAGTAAGATGAACAATTCCTGACACTCACAGAGGGCTGGAAATAGTTCATGTTACCACCAGGCAGAGTGGAAGAACCCCCTAAGATTCAAGGTGTTGGGTAGAGCCCCCAAGAGGATACTGCCTCAGTGGTGGGGCCACATTAGCCCCACATGAAAGGTTGCACTGGAACCACCCTTACAAATCTTACTGTAGTAACCTTGAAAGTATAAAACTGATTCCAATTAACATCACTACATGCCTTGACAATATTTAAAGTTTACAAAACTGGACACGCAACAATATAAAATTCACAATATCTGGAATCTGATATAAAGTTACTGGGTATGCAAAAAAGCTAGAAAATATGACGCATAGTCAGAAGAAACATCAATCAATAGAAACAAACACAAATCACATGGATCATAAAATGAGCAAATTTATGTTCATTTGGCTATTCTAAATACATTTCATTCATTAAAGGAGATAGAGGAAAAGCAGGTGCACAATGAAGAAAGAAATGAAAGACATTAAAAAAAACCACCCAACTTGAACTTCTACGCAGTCTGACAATTAAGTTTGTGAACTCATCCTAGAATAAGTGCTACATACCACTACGGTCACCTTTGAAATACTCCCATTGTGATGCTACACACTGATGACAGTACCTAGTCTAGCCCTCAAAGCAGTTTTGGAACTCTTTTTTCTGGAATGGCCATCAGAGCCATTGTCATATTACACTTGATGTCCTGAATGTCATCAAAATGTATTCCTTTCAATATTTCCTTTATGTTTGGGTAAAGAAAAAGGTCATTGGGGGCCAGATCAGGTGAGTGTGTGTGTGTGTGGTGTTCCAATACAGTTATTTGTTTATTAGCTAAAAACTCCCTCACAGACAGCATCCTGTGAGCTAGTGCATTGTCACGATGCAAGAGCCATGAGTTGGCGAAAAGTTCAGGTTGTTTTCATCTAACTTTTTCACATAGCCATTTCAGCACTTCCAAAGAGTCAACTGAATTGACTGTTTGTCCAGTTGGTACAAATTCATCACAAGCAATCCCTCTGATATCAAAAGAGGTTAGCAGCATCCTTTTGACACTTGGACTGACAGAACTTTTTTGGTTTTGGAGAACTGGCTGACTTTCATTGTGCACTTTGACTCTTTGTTTCAGGGTTATATTGGTACACTCATGTTTCATAAAAATTTTTACAATATGAAATGTTAACCCTGAACCTGTATAGTCAGGTTTGAATTGATAAGGCAAGATTCAGTCTAGCACATTCTGCTTCACTGGATAGTTAAATGACTTCTCATTAAAATATGGAAATGTCTTCCATACTTTATTTTGTTTTAAAGATTTATTTTATTGATTTTTGACAGAGAGAGAAACAGAGACAGAGAGAGACAGAGAGAGAAACAGAGACAGAGAGAGACAGAGAGAAGGGGGAGGGCCCAGAGCAGTCTCCATAGTTGACATTAGTTTTCCATATAGTTCCACTCCACAGGTGGGCACAGGGCTGTGCAGGGCAGGAACTGGGCTTGGAGCATCCCACATAGGTCCTGGCAAGAACTGAACTGGGGGCACACCCCAGTTCAGCATGTGGGTCCGCATGGGCCGGGGCCGGGATTCAATCCTCGGTCCCCGGGGCTTCAAAGCGAGCGCTTAACCCGCTGAGCCATCCCAGCTTTCCCCATACTCTCTTATTAACATATGACCAAATAATATAATTTTTTACTTTTCCTTAGAAAATAAATGCTGTGCTGTTTGGATCTTAGAAGGTCTGATTCATTAAGCCTATAATAATATGCATTCTCACCAACAGAAGATGAGTAGAGAGTTCAAGATCAAAGAAGTCTATGAGTGTGACTAAACATCCACACATGACAGAGACAAGCATGTGACAGCTGCAGTAGGGCTGGGGGCAAGGAGCAAATAGGCTTTTATGCTCACACAGTTTAGCTGAGGTACACAGCTCGTCTGACTTCACAAACCCTGCGTCTTACTCCATTTTAGAAACTGGGGAAATCAGCACACTCTTAAGCGGCTGTTGTGCTAAACTTGCAATTAGTCAAAAGAGAAGAGAAAAGACAAAATAAAAAGCAGAGTAGAGAACCTTTTTCTCCCAGAGAACTTTATTTCAGTAATGAAGTTATACTGTTTTACTGTTTTCATGTGGTATGTCTAATAAATCTTATAAAAGTTTGCCCTAGAAGCTATTTTGACTTTTCTCTAAAATAACTTTAAAAAAGTTATTGTTTTTATGTGAGCCATTGAGTGTTGGAAATCTGTAAAAGCCATGTGGGGAATGGTCAAACAGCCTCTCCACAAGGCCCCCTCATCCTGGGCTGCTGGGGCGTGGAGGATTGGGGAGGTAAGAGGAGAGCGCAGAGCTCAGAACTCAGCTGCTCCCAATATACAGGCCGTGTTCAAGGAAGTAGTTCTGAGTTTCTATTTCTATGCAGCAGCAAATTTTCTCTAAGAAAGTCACACCTTTGGGTAAAGGAGCTTTCTGTGTTTGGCTCAGCACACCGGTAAGAATCGCTAACACCCTTTATTCATCTCATGTTTGTGTAAAAGCATGTTTAATAAATTGATAATAAAATATCAATTTAATAAATTGATAGCCTGTGTTAATTGGCACATACTATAAATGGTGAAGGTTGGTATAATAATTTCATAATTACCCACTTTTTAAAATCTTAAGTCAATAATAAAAATAGAGTAAATTTTGCTTCGTTGTTTTGTTTTTAAACAAGATCATCTTTATAAGGTGTAAGCCCAGAACAGTGGTAGAATTCATGAATTATTCCACTGGGGAGATAAATCAGAGCCCCAACAGCTAAGCACCTTTCTTGGTCAGCTTTGAAGGAATCTCTTCAAGGTGCATGTGCCATTTCCTCTGAATCAACTGTGTGAGTGTGAGAACCTCAGAGCTGGCCATAAGCACACCACCCACTAATGACAGAAGCAAAGAGAAGTGGGAGGGATGTGATCTTTCAATGGTGATGTACCTTGCACATCTGAGATACAGGCCCCTAGAGGGTATAACTTCTTCACCATTAGCACTTCATAAGTGTTTCCATCTTTTGTGTCTACCAGCGTTGTGAAATGTTGAGCAACAGAATGAATTCAATTAGTAGACACAAAAGAAGCAATTCAGGCCCATCTTAGTCATGGGATTATATGCTCCTGCCGTCCTTATTCAAACTTCTCAAAAATGAAACAACTTTTCTTATCTTTACTTCCTAAAAATATATTCATTTCCCCAGTTCTCTGCAATCTGGATTCCTTACTCTACCACAATGGCTCAGGTAAGGGTCATCAGTTCTGTCCTACTTCTTAGGTCAAAGTCAGTCTGGTGTTAGTGCCACGAGGTGTTGACAGTGACCTGCATATACTGCTCAAAAGTGACGGTGCCCAACTGCTCCTCATCCAGAGCCTTGAATCTCTGCAGGGTCGTGAGAAGCTCCTCCTCCAGGGGGATGGGCCACGGCAGCGCAGTTACTAACAAGAATTTCCGCCAGTCCACGAACTCCAAATTCACTGTTAACAAAGATGTTAACTCCTGTAACTGAAAGAAAACAAGAAATGCCATTGGAACAGGGGTATGATTCTATCATGAAGCCCGTCCTGCTCCTGTTTCTTAGTAAGAGACTCAGAGGAAGGAAATAGGGTTTCAGATTGGTGAATAGAACCAGTTCTGGCTGATGTTCCCTCAGGCTCTACCAGCCAATCTGCACCAGAAAGCACCTAGCCTGCTTCACCTTTTGCTTCCTTGACATTTGTGTTTTTGCTTTACTGTTATGCAACCATTTTACACGTGTGACTCCAACTGACCTTGTGTCTTTTCAACAGAGAAGGGATAAAAAAGACAGCAGTGGCTGTACGAGGGCTCTCTCTATTGCCTGTAGGGAAATATTCTTTAACCACCTTGTTTTCTGATATATTCTTAAGAAACAGAATATGATGACAAGCAAGGACTGCTAGAATCATCAACTGTTACTACGATCATTCTATCAGGTAGATCGTAATACGAATATTACACAGAGCCTCATGGTCTGTGTAATGTGTCATGGACTGTCAGCATCTTTACTCACTCCTCAAATACTGAGTGTGTGCATATGATATGTCATAAAGCTCACTCATTTGTTCATTCATTCAAGTTTTATTGGCTGACTTTTATTAATGCCAAGTTTTACTAATGCCAGATATTGTACGAGTACTGGTTATTTTAAAGCTGCCAATTTATTGATCAACTAAGAATTCTCAAAGCATTGAAACCCAAACAAAATTGAGGCTTACGTCAGGGTGAGTGAGGTGCATCCAACTACTAGGAAAGTTATTTGTTCCCAGGTTCAGGGTTACCAAATCAAGCAGAATGTCAGTAAATGTTTTATTTCCTACAATGCCTATAATACAATGAAAAACATTTTTCAGTTATATGACAGGGATTTGTTTTATTTTGCCAAAATAGAATAGATAATGCATATTTGTATAATCACTTTATTCATATTATTTACAACTGTAACCCTTAGAGAAATAGAAGACATTTTGAGATCATAAGATATAATAATTTCCTGATGTTCTCCCAATTATTGTTTCCCAGATCAATCAAAATGTCTTTTTTGGCAGAATAATAAATCATTCCAGATTGGGCAAAATACTGGAAATTAAAAAAAATTTTTTTTCAACCTATTAGAGATATTTGAATTGTTAAATTACTGGATTCAGAGTGTTAGTTCAATTATCTAATTGGCTCAGTACTCCAAAGTATTTTATAAATAATCACTAACCTTTTAAATACTTTGTCAGATACACTAAACTACTTTATACCAATCTGCTACTTATACATTAATCAACTCCAACAGAGATGTCTATTTAGTCTGTTTCTCATTTCAGATTGCATGCACATGCATTAGAAAGAAAGAGGAAAGCAAAATAAGTGAATTTGCTTAAAAAAATCTAACTCCCATAGTAGAAGTACCTTTGAGAACCAGGAAAAGCTCCTGTATGTCTAGGATATCTTTCAGATCCAGAAAATATGGCTATTCTTTTTTGTTTAGGAATAAAAAGAATGAAAAACATAGATGTTGCATGTCAAATTTGTCTTTACATCTAATTTTTTTAGCATTTCTAAAAGTCCAAGATAAATGTCATAATTTCCTTTAACCTTTAGGAATACTCTTTTTTTTAAATTTGTATTTATTTATTTATTTTTTAAGATTTATTTTTATTGTTTTTGACAGAGAGAGAGAGATACAGAGACAGAGACAGAGAGAAAGAGGAGGGCCCAGAACAGTCTCCATAGTTGCACATCAT
>PVKE010027882.1:0-21300 GCA_004027555.1 Craseonycteris thonglongyai | reverse complement strand
TTAAGTGCTCACTTTGCAGTGCCAGGGACCAAGGATCGAATCCCAGCCCGGCCCGTGCAGACCCATATGCTGAATTGGGGAGCTCCCCCAGTTCAGTTCTCTCTCTGTCTCTGTATCTATCTTTCTCTCTCTCTCTCTCTCTCTCTCTCTCTCTCTCTCTCTCTCTCTCTCTCTCTCTGTCAAAAACAATAAAATAAATAAATAAATAAATAAATCTTTAAAAAGCCTCAGAATCCATGCCTGTGGGGCTTGGAGGAAAACTACCTACAAGTGTGATGGCAGGGGAGCTGGGGGCTGCTGCTGAGCTGCACCTGACAAACACCCCTTGCCTGAAATTCCTAAGCCAAAAGAAACACCACTCCTTGCCCAGTCAAAGATGGAGAAGAAAGGTAAATTCCTAGAAGAAACTACACTTTGACTTACAGTCAGAGCAGACTTTCAAATGATCGAATTTTCCCCCAAAGCAGATATAGGAAGTGGGAAGAAAGAGATAAGTTTGGGGTTTCTAAAACAGCAGATGGGTCCAAACATGTGGAAGAAAAACATTGTTCTCTCAAAATTTCACAGAGGGATGGCCCCTAGAGGAAGAGTTTCATGTATGTGAGTGTGTGTGTGTGTCTGAATACCCTGTATCCTGCTGTCTGTATTTCTCTTTATGACTTGACACTCCTTAACTGCAGCCGGGCAAGTGAGATTTTTCTGGCTCTATTTTTATAAAAACTTTTTATTATAGAATATTTCAAAGATACAAGTAGAGAGAATAGTTTAAAATGATGACTCCCCAAGTACCCATCACTCTGCTTCAATGCTTTTCTTAGCCATATTTAATTGTGTTCTACTATCCTTTTTGCTTGTTTGTTTTGTTTTGCTGGAGTTTTAAAAAGCAAATCTTAGCCATGTAATTAATTTCAGTTGTAAATATTACAACTATGTATCTAGATGTAACAGACTTAAAAACATACTCATCCCTATATATAGATTCAGATGGGTTACATGTAGAAATATGTATAGATATGTATATCAACAGTATACCCATGGGGAAGCTGGGATGGCTCAGCAGGTTAAGCGTTTGCTTTGCAGCCCTGGGGACCAAGGATCAAATCCCAGCCCCGGCCCAGGCGGACCCATATGCTGAATTGGGGTGTGCTTCCCATGAGGGCGGTCCCCAGTTTGGTTCTCACCCACCAATTCAGCCCCTGACTCGAGAAGGCATGCCTCTCATGTAGAAGGCCCCCAGCCCAGTTCCTGCCCTGTGCAGCCTCCGCCCACCTGTGTGGAACAAAACCAAGTTGAAAACTGATGAAGTTCAACTATGGAGACTGCTCTGGACCCTCCCCCTTCTCTCTGTCTCTCCCTGTCTCTGTCAAAAATAATAAAATAAATCTTAAAAAATACAAAACAAAACAGTATACCCATATAGTTCCTTTGTTAGCTGAGAAGAGCCTAAATGCAAAACACCTCAGTGACAATGAGCATACCTAGCACCCAAATCTTGGTTTCTAATACCATTTTCCAATAAAAGGAACCAACACTGATTAAAGGATCGGAGAAGGAAATATACAAGATGAGCTTGAAGCATCTTGTAGTGCCAAAAAGTGAGGACTTGATCAAAAACAACCCCCACCCCCACACCCACACACAATGATGAGGTCTATCAAAGAGTCAAGTATAAATATATATTTGAATAACTAAAATAATGAAGAGCATAGATAAATCTCCCATGCAGAAGAATTACAAATAATTTATGGAGATATGTCACTCTCAAGGTGAGAGGGAACACAGCTCCACACTCAAGTGTGGACTGTGCAAAGTGACTGCTTTCCACAGAGGACAGGACAGAAAACAAGGTTAAAAAAGAAACTTTACAGTGGGAAGATCTGACAAACGCTTCCCAGCCAGGTGATTAAAGTTAACACCAAAAATGATCATTCATGCTGATAGTAGCTACCCCTGATACAATGTAATTAATACAAATGGCATTTTAGCTTCTGTGGTCTTCCCCCCAAAAAACCCATAACCCTAGTCTAATCATGAGAAAAACATCAGAAAAACCCGAATTGAGAGAGATTCTACAAAACACTCTACTAGTACTACTCTACACTGTCCAAGTCATTAAAAACTAAAGTCCACAAAACTGTTACAGCCAAGAGGAGCCTAAGAAGACATGAAAACTAAATATAATGTGGTATCCTTGATGGAATAGAAAAAGGACATTAGGGAATAGTTGAGGATGTCTGAATAAAGTATGGACTTTAATTAGTAATAATGTGTCAATATTGGTTCAGTAATTCTAAAAATAAAAGTATATATTCATGTTAGATGTTAATAATGGGAAACTATGTTTACGGTAAGTAGAAACTATTGGCAATGTTTCTGTAAATCTAAAACTATTCTGAAATAGGGGATGCTGAGATAGCTCAACAGGTTCAGTGCTTGCCTTGCAACTGCAAGGTCCAAGGATCCAGTTCCAGTACCAGCCAGTGCAAACCCATATGTTGAACTGCCCCCAGTTCAATGCACAGCCCCATATCCACCTGTGTGGAGTGAAACTATGTCACAACTAATGATGTACAACTATGGAGACTGCTCTGGCCCCTCCCCCGCCCCCTCTCTCTTTCTCTCTTTTGATTTCTGTCCCCCCTCTCACACAATAAAATAAATTATTTAAAAAAAACTATTCTAAAATAAAGTTTATTTTTAAAAAAACTCATAAAAAATTTTTAAATCCTTAATATCATATTACACCCAATTTGTGTTTAGTTTTCCCCAACAGTCTCAAAAAAATGTCTTTTTACAGTAGGTTTGTTTGAATCAAGATACATACATACAAACAAGGACCACATATTTAATTGATAATCTCTTATAAATTTTTAATTCTATAAGAGGTCCTCCTTCTCTCTTGAATATGAAATTTATAGAAGAAACTGGGCCATTTGTAGAATTTTCCACAATCTGGGTTTGGTTAATTGTATCCTTGTGCTATCACTTAACATGTTCCTCCACCACCCATATTTGCTGAAGACTGGTAGTTAGATCTAGATGCTTGGCTAGATTCAGTTCAATTTTTTGGCATGAAGCCTTATGAAGAAGTGTTTTGTACTTCCAATTGTATCACATCAGGAGGCACATTATGTCCACTTCTCCCACCTTTAGTGATGTTAAAAGTTATCAGTAATTGGCAACCTGATCCATCCATATAATGTTCTCAACAACCTTTCACCTAATAGTTTTTATTAGTCATTGAAGATCATTACCTGGAGTGATTACTCGTATATTCCTAGGGGTTGCAAACAATGATTTTCTACTATCGTTTTTTTTTTTTCTGCATTTTTTTAGAGATTTATTTTATTGTTTTTGACAGACAGAGTCAGAGAGAGGCAGAGAGAAGGGGGAGGACCCAGAGCAATCTCCATAGTTGTATGTCATCAGTTTTTGACATGGTTTTATTCCACAGAGGTGGGCGGAGCTGTGCAGGGTGGGAACTGGGCTGGGGGCTTCCTGCATGGGAGGCTCACCCCCTGGAGCCAGGGGCCCAACGAGGAGGTGGGGGGACTGAACTGGGGGCCACCCATATGGGAAGCACACCCCAGTTCGGCATATGGGTTCCCATGGGCCAGGGCCAGGATTCGATCCCCAGTCCCCGGGGCTGCAAAGTAAGCGCTTAACTTGCTGAGCCATCCCGGTTTCCCCTTTTTCCTGCACTTTTGGCTCCAGTTTTCCTGCCTCACCTCCCATAACTAAAATAGGATTCTATGAAACACCTGGAAACTTGTTGGAAAGGCAAATTTGTGGGTCCTGTTCTAGGTCTACTGAATCAGAAACGCTGAGAGTAAGACTCAGCAATCTGTTTTGACCAGTCCTCTAGATAATTAATGAAAACCACTGGACTACTATTGGCTGTCCTAAGATGGCCTTCAAACAAGCCATGCTTTACTAAGGCCCTAGGGGCATGGCAGTATGCTGGGTGCTGAGTATTATGAATGCAAAAAAGGCCTGGTGCCCTCAAGGAACTCACAGTCTATTCAAGGAAATAGGACATATGCTTGTGAAAAAGTAACTAGTGATAGCTGATAGTTGGCAGTGCATTCCCAAAAGCCACACAAGTTGTACAGGTGGAAGATTGCAAAGGCAGTTCAGTAAGTTGGCTTCGTCGGCCAAGGTTTTAGTGTTGACTCCAGCTAGGCCTTAAAAGAGAAAGACTTTGGGGGAAGGGATGGAAGAGAGAAAAGGGAAGACTTTCCAGTAGGGGACACTAGCATGAACAAAGGCAGGAGAATCACCTTGCAGGCAGTGAGGCTGCTTTCGTCTCTCCTCTTACTACAACCATTCATTCCTGCAGCTTGGTTGCTGGGGTTGTAGGATATGGTTATCCGAGCTGGTAAGTGCAGAGGAGCGTCTGAGGAACTCTTTGCCTCTTTTGCAGGTGTTGTATATGTAGAAGGGCCTGTACATCTGAAGGATGAGTGTTCTGAGCATTGGCACAGAACTCACTTGCTGGGTAGTGCATGTTAAACTGAGTACTTTTGAGCTCACGGGTCCAGAACACCAAGCCACTAAGCAGCCCAGAGTGGGCGGAGCCAGGCCCAGGAGAGGCGGGACCTGGCTGAGGGGCGGAAACTCAACGCTCGCGGCGGCGGAAGCGCGGCCCCTGCGGGGCAAGATGGCGGCGCCCAGGAGGTCCTAGAGTAAGTAGGTGGCTGGGCTGGAAGGAAAGACGTCAGAGGATCCCGGTGGAGGGCTCCTGTGCAGGGTATCTATTTCCTTTGTCAGAGGCTGCCTGAGTGTGTTTGGACTGCACAGGAGCGGCCGGGGGCCCTTGTGTGCGGAGATCTCCGGAAGGCCCTTCATCCGCGGGCAGCCAGCAATACGCTGAGACTGTGTGATTTCTCTTTGCTGACGCGAGTGGCGCAGGAGCGTCCGCGCGACCGCAGAGCCCTAGGGGCAGTGTACACGTCCTGTACTTCGTTGGTAAAATTTATTATCTTTTTAAAAAAAGATTTATTGTTTTTGAGAGAAGATGAGAGAGAGGGAGAAGGGGGGAAGGGCCCAGAGCAGTCTCTATAATTTAACATCATTAGTTGTGGACTGGGGATCGAATCCTGGCCCCGGCCCGTGCGGAACCATATGCTGAACTGGGAGCTCCCCCAGTTCAGTTCTCTCTCTCTCTCTCTCTCTCTCTCTCTCTGTCAAAAATAAATAAAAATAAAAATATATTTAAAAAAAAAAAAAAGAAAAAAGATTCGCTCCCCGGACCTAGTGGTTGTAAGGCAAGCGCTCAACCTGTTGAGCTATCCCAGCATCTCTGGTGAAATTTATTCTTAACTATTTTATTCTTACTCATGCTGTTGTAAATGACGTTGTTTTCTTAATTTCATTTACTGATCATTCTTTGCTAGTATATAGAAATACGAATGACTTTTATATATCTTTTACAGCCTAAGGTTTTAAATTTAACACTTTTAGGCCAGGCATGCTCTCTACAGTTTGATACAGAATCACCACTCCCTGGTATGACACCTTTATCTGCCTGACTCCTGATGGCATTTTCCTTAGTTTCCCTGCAATTGTTCCTGAGAGTTTTTTATCATACACAGGTTGTAAACAACCTAAATTAGCAGTAGATATTGTTGCTAGACTGATGACATCAGGGAGGACTAAATAGGGATGGAATGGCAAAGATATGAATGAGGAGGAATGAGTTGACCTGAACCCAAGGAAAAAGAGTCTTCTCTAATGCACAATAAAGAGAACCAGGGTTCAGTTAAAGAGGGTTCAACTTCTTTATTGCTTTTAGGAATGAATGTGAAGGGGTCCTCACACTGAAGCAGTGCTGGAAAGAGTCCCACTAGGAAGGCAGTTGGAGTGCCAAGATGCTGTCCAGGCCAAAGCCAGGGGAGTCTGAGGTGGACTTGCTGCAATTCCAGAGTCAGTTTCTCGCAACTCGTGCAGCTCCAGCAGTAAAATTGGTGAAGAAAGGAAGTAGGAGAAGTGGCGATGCTAACCCAGACCAGCCTCCACCGCAGGATCATCGGGATGTGGTGATGCTAGACAGTGAGTGGCTGCAAGGCTGAGAAGGAGAGAGGGTACCGCCTCAGGGTCCCCTCTTCCTTCCTGATGTGACTGGATTCTGCCCTACCATTATTTCAGACACTGCCTATCCTCTGTTGCTGCAGCCTCATTTTATATAGGAAGAAACTGAGGCTGAAACGTTAAAGATTTACCAAAGTGACGCAGCTTGAGCTGTGGTCCCACAGCAACTGTCTTTCCTTCTTTGGCTTCCCCCTAGCCCCTAGACTCTTCTTGGGAAGGGATGAGTAACCTCACCTCTGGGTTTTTTTCTTTCTCAGATCTCTCAGATTTGCCCCCAGCTTTGGTTCCTGCACCCCCCAAAAGACCCAGGCCCAGTCCTGGCCATCCCTTGGCTGAACATGAGGATCCCGAAGAAAGGCTGAACAGGCATGATCAGCACATCACTGCTGTCTTGACTAAGATTATTGTGCGTCTTACCCTGGCTGAGTAGGACAAGGCATCCTAGGGAAGCAAGGATGTTGGGTGGGGGTGATGAGTCTTATGAGTAAAGGATAATTTAGAAAGGTGGGACTTTAGTCCCTTGCAGTCAGGTGGGGGATGGTTTAGAATCACTGTGCCCTAAAAAGGAAGGTGGAATCATCACTCCCTGGAGTAAGGTTCTAGTCAAATAGAAATGAGGCTAGTAGGATAGGCTCCATCCTGGAGAAATTTCTGTGTTGTCACTACTTTGTGCTTTGTTGCTGCAGGAACGAGATACAAGTTCAGTGGCTGTGAATCTGCCTGTGCCCAGTGGCATTGCATTCCCTCCTGTATTCCATCGCTCACAGGGGAGACAGGTAGGCAGGAGTAACCTTAGATGGTGCTTAGGGTACAATAAAGTAAGGTGAGCCTCATAGTGCATCGTCCCCAGGTTGGTAATCTTAATAATGATAAGCAATGATATTGTTAAAGCAGCACAATATTAAGCATTTTATATACATTACTTTATTTAATCCTTATAATAACCATGTAAGGTAGGTATCATTATCCCCATTTTTTTCAGATGAGGAAACAGACCCCCAAAAGATAACTTATTCCAACATCACACATCTACTATATAGAAGAGCTAGAAATACAGTCCCGGTCTGTCAGACTTTAAGACCTCTGCCCTACTTTTTCTGAGGACTAGGGTTTTGACCCTTGGAGATTAAGGAAGTTCCTTTTACCTTTTTCTTCCAGTGACCTTGGTATAAAGAGGTTGAGAAAATAATGAGGTAATGAGTATCAGTCACCTGGATTTTCTTTTTGGCCCATAGAGGAAGCTGGCAACATCTGATAAGAGAAGCATCTTTGCCCAGGAAATTGCAGCAAGGAGAGTTTCTGAAGCCAGAGTCCCACCCATTAAAGAAGTTGTGTCTAGCTTGGACACACCAGAGGGTGAGCTGGGGTTGAAGAGGCATGGGCTTGGCCTTTTGGTGATACATGATCATAGAATTATCTTTGGATATACATGCTCCCTTCCTCAAATATCAAATGCATTTGAGCCATCTAAAGAGGAGGCTGTCCCATATCCCCACTCAGAGTATTGCATGTGGGTCCACATCTTTGGGTCTTAGAAGCAGAGAGAGTGCATTACTCAACCCTAGGATAAAGGAAGGTAATAGAGTGTCTGGCAGACACTATAAAATAAAGATGGAAGCCAAGATTCCTTTAGTGGTGCAAATTACTAGCAGAATAGCTGTGGGCAGATCCTAGAGGCACACAGCTGCCTGAACATCTAAAAGAAAGTAGCATATTTCTAAGGGAAACCTCCTATAGGTCCAAGGGGAAGAGTAAGTAGGCACTCAGCTTGTTTTGAGTGGGCAGGGAGATTCCTCCACTCTGTGCCTGGGAAAGCTTTGGTACCTCTATCTGTCTCCAGGGCTAAAAGGATTGGAGAAGAGACTAGAAAGCCCAGTTGATATGAGGTGATGAAACTGATCATACACTTCTCTCAGATTCTGTGACCTGCGAGTCACTCGTACCTGGGAAGCAGGACTACCAGCTTCCACGGGGCAGCCACAGCTTCCAGGGACCCCATCTGGTCACAGGAAAGGGGCTCAGGGGCCAGGAGCCTGAACAGGAAGCTCAGACTATCCATGAAGAGAACATAGCAAGACTGCAAGCCATGACCCCTGAGGAGATCCTGCAGGAACAGCAGCGGTTGCTGGCTCAGCTTGGTATGGCTACCTGGCTTTCCTACGGAGACCAGACTGGGAAGGGACTGCCGCTTATACTGTGTCAGGCATTGTGCTGAGTACTTTGATGCATTGGTTTATTCTGTCCCCAAATTGTTCCTGTGAGGTAGCTGGTACTAACCTCATATACTTATAAAAAACAAAAATTGAGGCTCAAAATTTTAAGAAATTCTCCCCGCAGTGACACAGCTGGTAAGGAACATGGGTGAGATGTAAACCTAGGCCTTTGTGGTCTCACAAGCCCTGTTCTTACCCACTGCTGTGTGTACTATACTACCCTAGTGTGATAGGCACTGTAGTATAGCTGTTCTCTAGTACAGCTGCAGTATACTGTATTGTATAATCATTAAACACCTCCTTCCTAGTTTCTGTTCACCAAAACAGTAGCACCAAGACGATCTTGTTCCAAACAGTATATCTAGCACCTATATAGAGCATAATATATATTAGGTTTTTAGTGAATATTTGTGCTTACATAAATTAGCCAAAAGTAAGAGAAATTGTTTCCCTAAATGTCTCTTTTGCCCTAGTCAACATTCATTCATTTATTTATTCCATAGCCACTTACTTTGGGCCTCTGACCTGGAGCCAAGCACATGGATGAGCATAAACTTGGGCCAGGGAACTGTGAAAGTTGGAGGACGGGATGGGCAGGCAGGTTCCAATGATAGGTATGAGTCACTGAGGCTGCAAGAGAGCCCAGAGGGCTCAGTTCAGGGCTGGGAAGTGGCTTGTCTTGGCCTTGGCACCCATAAGCAGGCAGTGTTCATCAGGTTCCAGGTCTAGAGGAGGCTGGGGAGGATCTGCCCTCACCTACTTTCCCCTGTACCCTCTCCTCTAGATCCAAGCTTGGTTGCCTTCTTGAGATCTCATAGTAGCCACACCCATGAGCAAGCGGAAGAAAAGTCCACTGAGGAGCAGCGGCCAGGAGGACCCTTTGTTGCAGTCACTGGAGATGAGCCCATTATGCCAACTTCTGCCAATGAGTCCAGGCAGAAAGATAAGCTGGAGCCAGAAGCGCCAGGTTTGGAGGAGGGGAGACATCTTTTTTGGGAATAGAAGTAGAATAAAGCATTCTTTCTCCTAGGCTTGGCAGATGAGAAAAGAGAATCTCTGTCCTTGTACATTTAACATTAATCCTTGTTATTGTCTTGAAATCATTCTTCATTTACTGATGTACCAGTATATAGTCTTCCTGTACATGCTTCTTGTTTTCTTGTCCTGTTACTGTCCCTAACCCCGCTTCCCTGGTAAGAGGCAGGCAGCGGTGTGTGGTAGCTGAATGGCCCCCACCCCTGGCAGACCATCACCCCTCTACCTTTGCAGTGGCTGCCCCAGCTGTGGCTTCATCCATCCCACGGTTTTCTGCCTCTGCTTTCAGTGTTGTGGGGAAGACAGCAAGACTAGGGTAATGGGAGAAGAATCTGACGCAGGGCTTATGAACATGCCAGACCAGAATGAAGCAGTGAGGCTAGTGGGGGCACTCATTTCCTAGGAACGCAGTTATTTTATTAGTGATTAACAAAAGAAGAAATTGAATTATGAGAGCCAGGAACCTCCTGCCCCTGGATGAGTTCCAGGACAGCTGAGTAGGTTGGGGGTGGGGTGGGGTTGGGGTGAGGAAGCAAGAGAATGTTGTGGGTATGTGTTTTTTGTATCTTGTCCACTGAAGCAGTATAGATGCCCCTTCCTCATTGTCCCCACTCCCCTGCTCCTTTAGGAGGTTGGTACTGGGCAGTGGAGATCTATGTTTTTCCTTGTATAGATGGTTTTTCCTTCTTTCTTTACTCTCTCTCTCTTTTCCTTACCTCTTCTTCCTCTTTTCCCTCCTAACAAATCCTTGGGGTCAGAAAGGGGCGAGAGCCTAGCGACTAGGTGTCTTCTGCCATATCTGAGACATGCACCCAGTTCTCAGGAGTTCCAGCCCCTGGGTCATCCCATTTATCCACAGCTGAAGGCAGGAGCTGCCAGGCCCTTGGACAGAGGTGGATGTGGCAGCTGCTAGGTGATGGTTGGGGCCTAAGTGGACCTGTGAACCGAGCTCCTTAGGGAATCCTACTCTGCTTCCATCTCCCCAGCTCTGGCAGTGCCCATGGTCCCCCATAAGGAGTGGCTGCACATGGACACTGTTGAGATGGAGAAACTCCACTGGACCCATGACCTGCCCCCACTCCGGCGGCAGCAGACGCAAGAGGTAAGGAGGGCCAGCTGGCCTACAAGGGCAGAGGGCGTGGGAGTGGGACTGTGGCTCTGCTCCTAGAGCTCGGGCCTTTTTCTTCACCTGAGCTTGAGAAACATCTCCTGTGCTCTCATCTGTCTGGCACCATGGGCTACAGGAGCCCCATTTCTAGTCAGGTGGAGTCAGGACCTAAGTCCTGAGAGGCCAGGATTAAAGGTGAGGAGTTAGGTGTGGGGAGGTTGCTATTGCCCCCAGCCCATAGCCCTCTTTCTCTTCCCATTAGAGGATGCAGGCCCGATTCAGTCTTCAAGGAGAACTACTGGCCCCCAATGTGGACCTTCCCACCCATTTGGGACTGCACCACCATGGAGAGGAAGCAGAGGTGAGGCACTGGGCCCAGGGGGGTGTGGGCAGCTTTTAACAACTCTATGGGGAAGGAACTCGGGTCAGATGCCTTGGACCTCTTGGGTGTCCTATTCCAGTTCATGGCCTTGCTGTCTATTTGGGTTCTTAGGCTCGAAATCCTTCTCCTTGTTCCCTCATTTTCTAGTCAATTGCCAGAACTTGCCAGTTCTATCTCACCTCCCCTTGATGCTTCCTGGATATGAACCTTGCTCCCTCATGTCTGCTCAATCGCCATGTCTTCCACTCTCTCCAACATGTCATTCGGTCCCATCCCTCATGGGGCTGCCATTCTGATTCCCTCTGGCCCAGCTCAGGCCAGGCCTTGCCTCAGAAAGTTTCCTGGCTCCCTTCTGCTCACAGAATAAAGTCTTGGCTCCTTAGCCCAGCAAGACAGTCCTTCCATAGTCTGGCCTTGCCTTCCTCACTCCTGATGTACGGCCCCTGCTGCAGTCTCCTCACAAACTCATGTATCTTGTGCTCGGGGACCTCCAGGATTCAGCTCCTGAAGCCCATGCCAGGGGCTGCCTTTACCTTGTGCTCCAGGCCAGGCCATCGAAGCTCTGCCACCCATTGAGACCATATCACTGTTCTAGGTCCCCATTCTCGTCCTGTCCTCTGGGTTCAAATTAAACACCAATCACTACCTTTTCCCCAATTTGCCTTTTGTAGTGTTTACTTGTGTACAAATCTTATCTTCTTTACCAGTTTGAGGATCCATGGAGAGCAGAGGCAAAAGATTCCACTTATCTTTGTCTTCCCCTTGACACGTCACTCAGTTCCTGGCATGAGTGGCTGCATTTGTGTGTGTGTGGTGGTGGTGGGGGGGTGCTGCCTTGTGTCTTGGCTCTTTCTGACGTTTTGTCCCTGCCCCAGAGAGCAGGGTACTCCCTACAGGAGCTGTTCCACCTGACACGCAGCCAGGTGTCCCAGCAGAGAGCACTAGCACTGCATGTGTTGGCCCAGATCATTGGCAGGGTGAGTAGACTGCTGGTTTGGTCCTGCCTACCCCCACACCTCACCGCTCAACCTCAGACTTTCTCACCTGCTGCACTTTTCACTCTGGCTCACTAGCTCATACACCAGTTGTCTGTCTGTCAGATTGGGAACAGAACAAACCCAGGGGCCTAGGTGGGCAAGTGAAGGGTTTAGGACAAAGACTCTGTAACTTCGTCCTGTAAGGTTTCATCCTCCTGCCTCCCAGGCCCAGGCCGGTGAGTTTGGGGACCAGCTCGTGGGCAGTGTCTTGCGCCTCCTTTTGGATGCTGGTTTCCTCTTCCTACTGCGCTTCTCCCTGGATGACAGAGTGGATGGGGTCATCGCAGCTGCTATCAGGGCTCTTCGGGCTCTGCTGGTGGCTCCAGGAGATGAGGTACAACAGGGACAGGAATGGGGCTTCAAGGCATCAGGGTCCCTACTCCTCCTGCTGGGCGTGCCCTCATTGTGAAGGCTTTGCCAGGCAGAGCAGAGACTGGGATGGCAGTGTCACCCTCTTCTAAAGGTCCCAAAGCCTAGAGCATTGCCTTTCTATTCTTTGCGGGTAGTTCTGCTCTTTTCTTCTGGACCAGTTCCTGGCCTGACTCCTTCCCACCTGGTTTTTTTACTCCGGCAGGAGCTCCTCGACAGCACCTTCTCCTGGTACCATGGAGCTTTGGTGTTCCCTCTGATGCCCAGCAAGGAGGACAAGGAGGATGAGGATGAGGATGAAGAGCCCGCAGCAGAAAAGACAAAAAGGAAGAGCCTTGAGGAAGGAAACCGGCCTCCATCTGACCTGGCCCGATATGATGTCATCAAGGTAAAGGTGCTGGGACTGCTCTGCACCTGTCCCATGACCTCAAGGGCAAACACATGTTGGGCAAGAGGGATCATCAAGGCCTGGGGCCCTGCTGCATTTGGCAATGGTTTATCTTTCTGATTCCCAGGGGCTCCTGGCCACCAACCTGTTGCCTCGGCTGCGCTACATTCTGGAGGTGACCGGCCCAGGACCTTCTGTGGTCCTTGACATCCTGGCCGTGCTCATTCGCCTAGCCCGGCATTCCCTGGAATCAGCCACAAGAGTGAGAGAGGAGAGACAGGAACTGGGCAAAAACCCTAGCTGGGCCTGGTCTTGACCCTCAGCCTCCGTACCTCCCTTTCTTCCTGTCCTCCACAGGTCCTGGAGTGCCCTCGACTGATAGAGACTGTAGTTCGAGAGTTCCTGCCCACCAACTGGTCCCCCATGGGGGTGGGTCCTACCCCCAGTTTACACAAAGTACCCTGTGCTGCTGCCATGAAACTACTTCGTGTCCTGGCCTCGGCTGGTAGGAATATTGCTGCCCGGCTGGTGAGCAAAACAGGGCAAGAGGTGGGGGTGGGGGGCTCGAGATAGTGTTGGGTTGAGGGCTAAGCATGACCCTTGGACTCTCAGTGGCCGGCCCATTCATGACATCTTCCTCTTCATCTTTGATTCAATTACTTAGAAATGCAACAAAAACCACCAATCAGGAACCTAGTCACCTGGAGCTTAGTGTATCCTGTAAGAGTACTCTGCTCTCCTTGTGAGGGCTCCCTATTCCCTGGACCCAGACCAGAAGAGCCACATATAGATGGGCACCCATCACCCATAGCCAAGTAGCCCTAAAACAGGTGCCCAGCAAGTGCTTGCTAAAAAGGAGAGGAGGAGGGATGAGAGAGGTGGATGAGGTAGCTTCACCCTAGCTGAGGGCTATGACCCTGTGGCAGCAAAGGGGCCTGGATCAGGCCCGAGTTGAGCCAGTCTCCGTTGTGAGAGGACCTGAGGCTACTTGGGATGCACAGCTGACGCTGATCCCCAGATTCTCTGTCCACCCTCAGTTGAACAGCTTTGATCTCCGGAGCCGGCTGAGCCGCTTTATAGCTGAGGTTCCTCAGGAACTGGCCTTGCCCCCAGAGGAAGCTGAGATGCTGAACACTGAGGCCTACCGTCTATGGGCTGTGGCCGCCTCCTATGGTCAGGGCGGTGACCTTTACAGGTGAGGGGAGACAGGAGGTAGGCTCTCTGGCAGACCCCTCCAGTTCTACACTCTGGCCTGACCTAATGACTCAGTCTTGCTCAAGGTTTCAAGATTGGAGGGAGGCTGAGAATGAAGAAAAGGGGATTCTGGGAGTAATGAAGAAGGTTTGAAGGTTAGGACCAGCCAGGGGAGAGTGAAACAAACGTGGCTTAACCTCGTGCTGAGCACAACAGCATTGGTATAAATTAGCTTTAAATTCCCTGTTGGGAGGCCTTGAAGGGCTACCTCCTTCCCTTCAGCTCTTAGCCTTCCTTTCCTCTTGAAGCCTACCGGCAGTACCCAGCCCTGGGGCTTCTCCCGTCGTATCTTCAGCACACTGCAGAGCCCTGGAGTGGGCCTTGCCTTGTGTCTTCCATCTCCATCTTGCTTCTATACTGAAAGGCAGTAATGTTCTCCCTAGGGAGCTATACCCAGTGCTGCTGCGGGCCCTGCAGGCCATGCCAAAGGAGCTCAGCATTCACCCCCGTCAGCCCCTGTCCATGCAGCGGATGGCCTCATTACTTACTGTCTTCACCCAGCTGACCTTGGCAGCCAGCAGCACTGCTCCCAAACCCAGCAGGTAGGTAACAGCCCTGCACTGCCACAGGGAGCTCCTACCAGGAGGTCAGGGACAGGCAGGAGAGCTCCTCAGGGAGAGCTTGGAGGCGAGCCAGGCAATCAGATCCTCACTGTGGTCCCTTTTGGCACTCCTGTAGTGACCCTGATGAGGCCAGTCTGTCGGCCACCCCTTCCTTGATTACTTGGACACAGGTGTCTGGGCTCCAGCTTCTCGTGGAGCCATGCCTACGACAGTCATTGAAGTTGCTGCCCAGACCTGAGATGTGGAGTACTCTGGGCCCAGTGCCCACTGCCTGCCTGCTCTTCCTGGATGCCTACTACCAAGCTTGGAGCCAGCAGGTGAGTGTTGTGTACTTTCCTTCCACCATGCCCTGGGCGTCCTGCCTCCATCTTCACACTCCACCCTTGTTCTCTGTCTCCACCTCTCCGTTCCCACCTCCCCATTCCCACCCTTTCCTACCCTCCAGCTTTTCCCTCCCACCTTTCACTGTCTTTCCACTTCCATACCCAGTAGAGCTTCTAAAGAGCCATCTTGGTGGGAACCAGAGAACCCCTAGCAGCAGCTCAGCCTCCTTGGAGCCTTTATGCTCTCTCAGGACCTCTAGACAGCTGGTGCCAGAGCAACCTCAGGGTCTTCTCTCCATCTAAAAGGGTCAGAGGGCAGAAGCCTCCGAACTCTGACTTTTGGGTTCTTGGAATTGTGGGCTTGACCTGGATACACAGGGTCTAGGAGAATGGGTGCCTTGGCTGTCAACTCAGTGATCCCTGGGGTCCTCCAGCCAGGCTTGTGCCCAGAAGATTGGCTTCAGGACATGGAGCGCCTGTCGGAGGAACTGCTACTGCCCCTGCTGAGCCAGCCTGCTTTGGGCAGCCTGTGGGATTCCCTCGGGTATGTACTGCATATGTGTAGTTGAAGGGGGAAGCAGTTTCCCTCCTTGTGGGATGCTCCTTGGTTCGTCCCAGATGGAAGCCCTCAGCCTGAGGGAAACCTGACCCCCTAGCAGTCAGCAATCAGGGTCTCTGAGGAAGGTGGGCACTAGTCTACACAGCCAGGCCCCTACCTGTTCTACCCTGGCATACATTAGGCTAGAACCTCCCTCAGATTCTCCATTCTGCCTCCAGGTGCTGCTCTCCTCTCTGCAACCCACAATCCTGTGCTGCGGCCCCTGAAGCACTCCCCAGCCTCGTGTCACTGGGCTGCACAGGAGGCTGCCCCACTCTCAGTCTGGCTGGTTCAGCCTCTCCCTTCCCGGTCCTCACTGCCCTCCTCTCTCTTTCCAACACCCTGGCCCGGATCCACAAGGGGCTATGTGGCCAGGTGAGCCCTGGGCACCTGGTTAGGGGCCATGCGTGGGGCCAAGGTGGCAGGAGTCAGAAAGAAAGGGGGAGGCCTTGGGAAAGGGAGGCCTCTTCTGCCAGCACCCTTTTCTCTGAGTTTGGCTAAGGAGAGGGCAGCCACCTGGGGAACTCAAGAGGGTATCAAAGTCACCCTCTAGATCTGAACAAGCTTGTTTTTCCTCAGCTGGCTGCCATACCGGCTGCTCCAGGACTCCAGAAATACTTCCTCCAATGTGTGGCTCCTATGGCTGCCCCGCACCTCACACCCTTCTCTGTGTGGGCCCTGCGCCATGAGTACCACCTGCAGTACCTGGCAATCACCCTGGCCCAGAGAGCGGTGGGTGCCCCCCAGACCCATCACCCCCTCCCCCCACCGGTCCCTCGTTATCTCCATCCTGGTTTTCTGGAACCTGTGCTGCTTGTGGCAGGCCATGTAGCACCTGCTTTCCTCCTGACATGCCCTTCAGCGTATATCTTCTTGCTTTTTCCTCATCCTCACTTCTCTTCGTTTTGTCCCCTCTCAACCCCCTGCCCCCTGCCTTCCATCTACAGGCAGCATACCAGCCAATGCCGGCCACCAGTGCTGCCCTCCATCATGGCATGGCCTTGGCCCTGCTAAGCCGGCTGCTGCCTGGAAGTGAGCACCTTGCCCACGAGCTACTGCTGAGCTGTATATTCCGGCTGGAGTTCCTCCCGTGAGTCCAGGGTGGTGACAGCTCAGCCTTTTGAAAGGCTGCTGTGGTATGAGACAGAGCAGCCCTGAATTTGGAGCCAGGAAACCTGGGCTCCATGCTCTTTCTTCCATGGATTACACTTAACCTGTTTGAGCTTCCATTTCCTCGTTAGTAAAGTGAGGATAAGGACAGCCACAGTAGAGAATTATGAGACTTCAGTGTGACTGTATAGCTAAGAAATGGTATATAAACTATATACATGTAACAGCTAACAATTCCGAATGCTTACTCTGTCTGGTATTCCTTTCAGTCAGGGGCGTCCAACCTTTTAGCTTCCCTGGGCCACATTGGAAAATGAATTATCTTGGGCCACATATAAAATACAGTAGTTGATGAGCTAAAAAATAAAATCACAAAAAAAATCTCATAATGTTTTAAGAAAGTTTATGAATTCGTGTTAGGCCACATTTAAACGGTCTTGGGCCACATGCGACCTGCAGACCACAAGTTGGACAAGCTTGCCTTAAATATTTGTCCATATTTTAAGTACTTTACTTGTACTACGAGCTAGGTATTACTTTTTTTGAAATTTATTTTTCAATTACAGTTGACATTTTATATTAGCTTCAGGTATATAATGTAGTGATTAGACATTTACATTCCTTACAAAGTGATCACCCCAATTAGTAGTTAGGTATTGCTACTCCCATTTTACCATGAGGAAGCTGAGGCTCAGAGAAGTTCTGTAGACTTGCACTAGGCAGCTGCCTCTAGTGCCCATCCTCTTAACTGCCACACATACTGCATGGAAGGTTAGTGGGGGAACAGGATGGAGCCGTATTGGACCTAGGAACCACTAGGAAGCCCTGGAGAATTTGCATGGCCTTCTGGGTGCTGTGGTTCCAGCCCTCATTTTTGGCTTTTGGGTTCTGTTACAGGGAAAGAGCATCAGGGGGACTCGAGGCAGCAGACTTCTCTGACCGGCTATCCTTAGGCAGCAGCAGGGACTCTGGGTGTGGGCGAGGGGCTCTGCTGGCCCAGGCCTGCCAAGACCTCCCCAGCATCCGCAGCTGCTACCTGACCCACTGCTCACTGGCCCAAGCCAGCCTGCTTGCCTCTCAGGCCTTATACCGAGGGGAGCTACAACAGGTTCCAGCGCTGTTGCTCCCCTTGCCTAAGGAGCCACTTCTGCCCACCGACTGGCCTTTCCTGCCCTTGATTCACCTCTACCACCGGGCCTCAGATACCTCAGGATTCCCTCCCGCTGACACTGTGGGCACAGCCACGCGGGCCCTGCAGTGGGTGCTAGTGCTGGAGAGCTGGCGCCCCCAGTCCTTCTGGGCTGTGCCTCCTGCTGCCCGCCTGGCACGGCTCATGTGTATGTTCCTGGTGGACAGTGAACTGTTCCGGGAGACCCCAGTACAGCATCTGGTGGCAGCCCTCCTGGCCCGGCTCTGTCAGCGTGATGTCCTGCCAAACCTCAACCTGGATTTCCCACTCCCTGGCCTGACATCTTTCCCTGACCTCTATGCCAACTTCCTGGAGCATTTTGAGGCTGTTTCTTTTGGGGACCACCTTTTTGGGGCTCTGGTACTCCTTCCACTGCAGCGTCGGTTCAGCGTCACCTTGCGCCTCACCCTCTTTGGGGAGCACGTGGGAGCCTTGCGGGCTCTGGGCCTGCCTCTGACCCAGGTACTTGATCAGCAGAACCTACCATGGGCATCCTGTAGTGGGTTTTGGGGGCAGTCCTGAGGAGCGGGGAGCTTTGGTGGGCCTCAGGTTCCTATCAAAGGCACTGAAGGTTGGGTTGAATTTGGATAGTTGCAGAAAAAGGATAGAATGTACCTACTGGAACAGCATAAGCAAAAGCTCAGAGGCAGGAATGACTATGGAAGGGTGGGAGGAGGGATTTCAGTTTGGGAACTTGTTAGAAACAAGGCTAATTAATAAAGTCTTGGCAGTCTAAGGAGCTAAATTTGTAAACTGTAGAGAGCTATTTTTTTTTAATTTGGTTTTGAAATTCTTATAACATTCTGGTAAACTTAAAATAGAAATATTTTAATATATAAATACATTTAATATATCTGTATGAAATATGTATATTTTATATTTAAAACTTAATAAGTATAAAATAATTTTGAGAATTATAAAGAACATTATAGTCATCCATCATCCTTCTGTCCAGTGGCAACCATTTTGATTTTGATTTATCTTTTTGTAGTCTTTTATACACACATACGTATTTTTATAAAATTGGGATTACTGCTGGAATTACTTTTTTTTTTCTTTTTTCTTTTTCAATTAAATTTATTGGTGTGACATTGGTTAGTAATGGAATTACTATTTTCTTCATTTACCATTACATTTCTAAGACATCAAAATTTTTTTTTTTTAATATATTTTTATTTATTTATTTATTTTTGACAGAGAGAGAGAGAGAGAGAGAGAGAGAGAGAGAGAGAGAGATACAGAGACAGAGAGAGAACTGAACTGGGGGAGCTCTCAGTTCAGCACATGGTTCCGCACGGGCCGTGGCCGGGACTCGATCCCTGGTCCCCAGCGCTGCAAAGTGAGCGCCTAACCCACTGAGCCATCCCAGCTTCCCCAACATTTTTTAAATTACATAATAATCCATTGTGTAGATACACCCCAGTTTATTTTATCAAAACCCCTTGGTGGGCATTAATGTTGTTTCTGACTTTTTGCTATTTTAAGTAACCCTATGATACACACTATTGGACAACTTAATTTCTCTCCTAATCATTTCTGCAATTCTGGAATTAAGAATAATTTTTAGAAAGAGAATTACTTATCCAAAGAACATGAACTTTGGAAAGATATGATGATAATCCACCCTATTGTCTGGTGATAGACATTCCCACCCTTAACACTGAGCATATCCCATCTTCCCTGTCACAGTTGCCTGTGTCCCTGGAGTGCTACACGGGGCCTCCTGAAGACAATCTGGCCCTCCTTCAGCTCTACTTCCGGGCCCTGGTCACTGGTGCCCTCCGTTCATGCTGGTGCCCGGTGCTCTATGCTGTGGCTGTGGCTCATGTCAACAGCTTCATCTTCTCCCAGGACCCAAAGAGCTCAGTAAGTTACATCCCCATTTCCAGAGGGAGAAAGAGGGCCAGCTGGAGAGGAGGTAAGGGCCAGGCAGGGCCAGTGATGGGTGCCAGCCCTCGGCCCAGTGCCACCTCTCCCTGTTCTGCCTCTAGGATGAGGTAAAGGCTGCCCGCAGGAACATGCTGCAGAAAACTTGGCTGCTGGCAGATGAGGTAAGCTTGGGCACATTCTGGAGGGCAGGAGAATAGAGGGCCTTGGGGGGTAGAGATCTCAACAGGATCCCACTACACACTTCATAACGTTTCTTCCCTCCTTGCAGGGACTCCGGCATCACCTCCTCCACTATAAGCTTCCTGATTCCACCCTCCCAGAAGGCTTTGAGCTATATCCCCAGTTGCCCCCTCTGCGTCAGCAGTACCTCCAGAGACTGACCTCAGAGGGGCCCCAAAATGGGATATCAGAGACCTAGTATAGCTGCTACGGATGAAGAGATGGATACATTCTCCTGGGGTTCAGATGCCTGGCCAGACAGAAGGGCTTTGTGTCCTAAGGGTAGGCAGAAGACAAAGGAGCAGAAGGCTTGCCTTTACTGGGAGCAGGATGAGTGAGCCCTATAATCATATCCTGGTACCTGGAGCTCAGGATCTGGGGCTTCTGAGGATCTGTGCTAGGAGTGAAGGGTAATTAGCTATTTACCCCGTCTTGGGGACAAGACAAAGACAAAATAAGTACAGCTCTCCCTCACTTCCCCCCCAACCCCCCTGCCCCAAGCCTAAGGTGTATGAACACTATAGCTATGTACTGAAATAAATTTTTTATCTTCTGGGAATCTGATTTGGACTGATTTCAGATGTGTTAGGTCAGGATTGGTATCAAGGGTTGGGTTATCCCAGGGGAGAGGCAAGAGAGAGATAGGGGAGGAATTATGAGTAGGAGATGAAAAATAAGTCCACATTTGGGGACAACAAAAATGTGGGTCCCAGTTCGGGAGTGGAGCCAGGTCAGAGGAATGCTGTTAGGAATGGGCACTTCTGGAAGGACTCAGTACCTTTGAAGTATCAGTGCCCTTAATGAGGTCCTTAGTCCCTTAGGGTCCCTTGTTCATCGCATTAGGGTCCCTTATTCTCATCAACTGCTACCCTAAGACGTGAAGATGCCACAAATCAGACTGGTGCAGTAGCTGTCTTATTTGTTTGGGCTACTATAACATAGCATCGACTGGGTGGCTTATAAACAACAGAAATGTCTCAGTTCTAGAGGCTAGGAAATCTAAGATCAAGGTGCTGGCCAATTTGGTGACTGGTGAGGTCTTGCTTCCTGATTCGAAGACAGCCCTCAGGTGGCAGAAGGAACAAGGGAGCTCTCTAGGGTAAGGTGACCAGATGTCCCGCTTTTGGCGGGACAGTCCTGATTTTTAACAATTTGTCCTGTGTCCCGCAGCATTTTATAAAAGTCCCAATTTTTGGAAAGAATGCACGACAAGCTAGGGAACGGCGGGAGATAGACCAAAATTTTAATCTAAGAACCCCCTCCCCCCCGGTCAATGGTGTCCTGCTTTACCAATGTTAAAATCTGGTCACCTTACCTAGGACCTCCTTTATAAGGCACTCCAATCCCATTCTACCCTCACGATCTATTCATTTCCCAAAGGTCCCATCTCTAAATACCCTCACATTAGGGATTAGGTTTCAACATAAGAATTTGTGGAGGGGAAAGCCAGGACGGCTCAGCGGGTTGAGCGCTCGCTTTGAGGCCATGAGGACCGAGGATCGAATCCCGGCTCCGGCCCAGGCAGGACCCAC
>PVKE010027881.1:0-21307 GCA_004027555.1 Craseonycteris thonglongyai | reverse complement strand
ACGTGGTCACCGAGGATAAATAATATTGATTGATAATAATACTGTTAATACAAAAGAAAAGAAGCTACCGTATGACACTACCAAATATTCAAGCTAACTGACTGTGTTCTTCAATGAGTCGAGTCGTAACTGTTGCGTTCACGCGTTGCGTCCGGTGACAAGTGTAACACATAAGTCAAAATGTATTGTCTGGGTGGGCAGAGATCACAGTGTCAGGCTGTCAGAATTCTAGGAATTTATGACCTTGGCAAATTCCCAGAATGCATTAAACTACTGCTAGAAAGTTTTGTCTTCTATAATCGCTTCAAAGTCCATGGTACACGGAATTCCACCCCAGACATTGCGAGCGATAGACGATTGACCAAAATTGGCCTCGCGATCTACCGGTCGACCGTGATCGACTTGTTGGCCACCCCTGATCTATATGATCCTCTATTACAGATGAGGAACAGAGATTTATTGACTACGTACTATGTCCCAAAACCATGTCAAACATTTATATAGTACCACCTTTCATCTCCCAACAGCCCTTCAGAGACAGTACTTTTATTATTATTATCTACATTTGACACATGAGGATTTAAGTCATGTGTCCAATGTCTCACACTGAGGAGGTAGCAGCAACTGGATCTCCACCTTGGTTCCTTGAACTCTGAACCCCTGCAGTATATTGGCTACTTCTCTAGCCAACAAGGCTAGAATGACTACAAAATCCTGGTGAGATCCTCTTTTGACTGGAGCTTACCGTTCCTACATAAAGCAAGTTATATACAACCACAGAAAACATTGCATCTACCTATACTACAAGCCCAACACAACTGTTATTTCTGAGTTTTTGTGTTCAATTATAAAATACTAGAGCTGTATGGGGCTTCAGAGGACATTTGGCCAAAATTTACAAATGAGAATGTAAGACCTGATAAGGCTTTCTTAGGATCCCATAGCTACCTAAAAAGCAGAGCAAGAAGCAATGTTTTCAGAGTTAAAAAAAAAAAAAATAGTATGCTGTTAATTTATTCATCCCTTAAAAAAAAAAAAAAAAAAGCAGTGGACCTACTAACCTGATGTTAGAGGCTTATAAGATCATCATCCAATCCTGAAATAAATTTCTTCTCCAGTTGAGATTATTAACCTTTTGGAGGCTTTGACTTTTATTCCAGAATATATGGAACATGTAACTCAAGGGTATATTGTCACTTAATTTGAAAAAGATCAGTTCCCTCCTCAGGGATTTCTAGCAATTCTATAATAATGTTGTACAATAGTCCTTCTTCTCCACAATCTCACTTTCTATAATTTCAGTTACCTGTATTCTACTGTGGTCCAAAAATATTAAATGAAAAATTCCACAAATGAATAGTTTAGGTCAGGAGAACAAGACAAACCTTCTGTAAGTGGCTCACATAGGCAACTAAGGTCAAGAATGTAAGACACAGGCTCAGTCACCAAAACTGAGGCCACAGTGAGTTGGATTTTGGAGCAGGTACAGAGTACATTGATGAGCATCAGATCACCAAGTCAAGGCTGGACCAGTGACAAGGCTTATATTAGGTTAAGCTGAAGAACAGTGGCTCAGCTTTCTAAATTCCTCTTGTTCATAAGTGGTTCTACAGATCATGCCAAGGCTGTGTGGGCAGGAAAAGGGTAGGAGTAAGAAACTTGAGGTGTGAGGAGATAATGAAGGAGAATAAAAATGTGGGTGGCCTGAGACAGAATAGATGTGAGGTTACTTGGTGCCAAGGCCCATGACACTCAAAGAGACCTTGTCAAATAGAAGCCCATTCAGAACTAGAGAGCCCCAAATGTAGTAGGGCTAAACTTCAGACAAAACACTGCATGGTTAAAGAAACTGGGAAATTTTAGGCTGGAAAAGAGAAAATTCATCTCAAAATCCTTCTCAAAAGAAGCAGTAAATGAATTCAAAGATTTAAATACCACATAAAAGAGTGTAGATGCATTCTGTATATCCAGTCAAAAAGAACTAAGACCAGCAGATGCAATTCTCAGGGAGCAGTTTTTAAACTCAATATAAGAAAAACATTTGTATAGCCTGCCTCTGCTGGTTCCATAAACTCATTCACTTTACATTCACTCAATATGCACTTGCTGGTTGTGGTAACCACACATTCTGCTTTGCCAAGCACAGTGCAAGTTTATGTTGTGGTATTGACGCTCATCTGATCAGCACTCCTTTTACTCTTAAAGAATCCTAGTTTATATAACAAATTATATGTTCCCCTACTAACTAAGCACCTGTTATATGCCCAAAATTGAATTGAACATAGAAGATACAATAAAAACACAATCCCTGAATTTGGTGAGATCATATTTTAATTAAAAAAGGAGATACAGGCATATCTCATTTTATAACATTTAGCTTTATTATGCTTTGCAGATATTGTTTTTTATAAGTCAAAGATTTGTGTTAATTCACATTAAACAAGTCTATCAGCACCATTTTTCCTATAACATTTACTCACTTTGTGTCCCTGTGTTACATTTTGGTAATTCTCACAATATTTCAAACTTTTTTCTATGTGATCAGTGATTTGTGATTGGTGATCTTTGGTGATTTGTGATCAGTGATTTTTGATGTTACTATTGTGGTTGTTTTGGGGTGCTACAAACAACACTCATATGAAACAGGAAACTCAATCAATAAATGTGTATTTTCTGACTGTTTCACCAACCAGCTGTTCCTCTGCCTCCCTCCCTCCCTCTCCTCAGGCCTTCCCATTCCTGGACACATCACAATATTGAAATTAGACCAATAATAACCCTACAGTGGTCACTAAGTTTTCAAGTGAAAGGAAGAGGCATACATGTCTCACTTTATATCAACAGCCAGAAATAATTAGCCTTAGTGAGGAAGCATATCAAAAGCCAAAATAAGGCTAGAGGCTAGGCCTCTTGTGCCAAATGGTTACCCAAGTCGTTAATGCAAATAAAAACTTCTTAAAGGAAATTTAAAATGCTACTCCCATGAGCACACAGATGATAAGAAAGCAAAACGGCCTTATTGCTGACATGAGAAAGTTTTAGTGGTCTGGATAAAAGATGAAACCAGCCACAGCATCCGTTAAAGCCAAGCCTAATACAGAGCAAGGCCCTAACTCTCTTCAATCTAATGACGGCTGAGAGATATAAGGAAGATGCAGAAGAAAAGTTTAAAACTAATAGAGTTTGATTCATGAAGTTTAAATAAAGAAGCCATCTCCAAGCTGCAGGAAGTTGTCCAAAAGATCCAGCTAAAATTATTAATGAAGGTAGCTGCATTAAAAAACAAAACAAACAAACAAAAAACCCAGATTTTTAATGTACACAAAGCCTTCTTTTGGAAGAATATGCCATCTGGGTCTTTCCTAGTTAGAAAGAAGAAATTAATGCCTGGTTTCAAAGCTTCAAAGGACGGGCTGACTCTCTTGTTAAGGGCTAATGCAACTAGTGACTGTAATTTGAAGCCAATGCTCATTTACTGATCTGAAAATCCTAGAGCTCTTAAGAATTTGCTAATTATACTCTGCTCTACAAATGAAACAAAGCCTGAAAATAGAATGTGTGTTCATGATATGGTTTACTGAATATTTTTAAGCCCACTCTTGAGATTCAGAACAAAAGAATTCCTTTCAAAATATTAGTGCTCATTGACAATGCACCTGGTCACCCAACAGCTTGATGGAGAGAAACAATAAGAGTAATGTTGTTTTCATGTCTGCTAACACAACATCCATTCTGAAGCCCATTAATTAAAAAGTAACTCTAACTTTCATCTTATTATTTAAGAAATACATTTCCTAAGACTATCAGCCATAGATAGTAATTTCTCTGATGAATATGGATAATATAAACTGAAAACCTTCTGGAAAAGATCCATCATTCTGGATGTCATTAAGAACATTCATAATTTACGGGAAGAGGTCAAAATATCAATATTATCAGGAGGCTGGAAGAAATTGATTTCAACCATATTGAGGGATTCAATATTTCAGTAGAGGAAGTAACCATAGATGTCGTAGAAAAAAACAGTAAAGCTAGAAGTAGAAATGGAGCCGAAGATGTGGCAGAATTGCTGCGATCTTATTATAAAACTAAAACAGGTGAAGAGTTGCTTCTTAAGGGTAAGTATAGAAAACATTTTACACAGATGAAAACTACTCCTGGTGAAGACGCTAAGAAGATTGTGGAAATGACAACACATTGGGGTTTAGAAATTACATAAACTTAGTTGATAAAGTAGTGACAGGGTTTGAGAGACTTGACTTTAATTTTGAAAGAAGTTCTACTTTGGATAAAATGTTACCAAACAATACCACATGCTACAAAGAAATCCTTCACGGAAAAAAAAAAAAAAAAAGTAAATCAATGCATCAAATTTTATCATTGTCTTATTTTGCTCCAGCTACCCAACCTTCAGCCATTACCACTCTGAGCAGTCAACAGCCATCAAAATCAAGGCAAGACCGTCCACCAGCAAAAGGATTACAACTCACTAAAGGTTCAGGTGATGGTTAGCATTTTTGAGTAGTACAGTATTTTTAAGTAAGGTATGTATATTTTTAGAGATAATGCTCTTACATACTTAATAGACTACAGTATAGTGTAAATATAACTTTTATATGCATTGGGAAATTTTAAAAACAGCTTAATTCCCTCTATTGAAATATTTGACTTATTGTAGTGGTCTAGAACCAAAACTGTTATATCTTTGAATTGTGTCTGTATTGAAAGAACACATTAGGTAATGTGGTAAAGGCTGTATAAACAAAAGTGCTGGAGATAGAGACAGTAATTTTAAAATCAGGGATGAAAAGGAGTTCACAGCTAATTCATATTACCTTCTTCATTTACTCATTTAATAAATATTTGCTGAACAAGTGCTTTGTCCCAGGCACTATGCAGGTACCACTGTTATAACAGGGAACAAAACAGAACTCTTCCTTTACTTCCTGGAAACTTCATGATGAATGAGCCAAACTTATATAAGTCTCTTATTTTTGAAAACCCTACTGGGTGGATAGATTTTTTACAAATATTCAGTCAAACCATGCCTTTGGAAACTTCCAATCATTGGTCCTAAACCTGATCACTGAAGCCCAGTAAAATAAAATCTCTTTTCTACAGGAAGGCCTATCAAATTTATGAAGACAGCTAATACATTTTCCTTAAGTTTTTTATTTTTCAGGCTAAATAGTCCCAGTTCTTTGATTCAGTTTTCCTATGATCTGGACATCAGACTTTCACCATCCCAGCCACTTTGTCATTTTCAATTGTCTACGTCTCTCTGAAAAACTGAAGCCCAGAACAATTTCCAAGTTAAGGAATTCTCTGGCTAGAGCACAAAGAGAATGGTTTCTTCTCTGTTTCTTCATCTTATTCCTCTTGACCAGGCCCCCTTCAATACTGCTGACCCTGCTGACTTGGAGTCAAATAAAAACCCATAAAAATATGGTGTATATATGATATATATATATCATACTTCCTACATTATTTCATCTCATTAGTTCAGGATTCCATAGAGTTGTAGAATATCTATGTTCAGTATCATGCAGATCTGTCTGTCAAGATACAGATTCCTTCCCCCTCTACAAAAACATCAATGCCATCTGTCACTATGCCCTCTATCCTACACCTTGAATATTATAAGGAGGGAAGCCTACCCTCCAGGAAATTTCCCTATTGCCAAGATCTTCTAATTTTAAATCCATTCTTCATACTTACCACTAATACCGTGATTTTCAAAAACATAACAGCCCTTGTTAAAATCCTTTAAAGTTCTCCATTACATAGAAGCTAGATCCAAGTCTCCAAGCATGCGTTCAAAGACTCTGCCTACCTTTCTAGTCTGTTATTCCATCATTTATTCCCTGATTCTCTAATTCTTGTCAGTTTGAGTAGGTGCCATTTCCAAATATGCCACATCTGTTAAATACTCCTTAAACTTCTACCCACAGTTCCCTCTTTTTAGAATGCTTTCCCCCACTTAGAATACTCCTATCTTCCAATTTCAGACTTGTCTTTCTGATGAAGTCTTCCTCAAATTTTTATCAGTGACCCCACTACCCATCACTCACTTCCAAAAACCTGGAGCATTCCGCTAATGGCTCCTTCTACATCATTTTCTTTAACACCTCATATATGTGCCATTTGTGTCCATAACACATGTGATGTTTTTACTGTCTCCTCTATAGATGACCCCCTTAAAGACAGGTATTAACATCTGCCATCTAATAAATATTTAACACCTATTTCATTTCATTCATTCAATAAATATTAACTAAATCTATTTGGTGCTAGGCTCTGGTATATGGGGTGAACAAGATTCATGAGGTCCTTGTTCTTATGCAACTTACAGCAGGATGGATACTCACTAAAATCAAGTGAGAACAAGAAAGTCTCATGAATGTGTTAACAGGGAGAGTACTGTGAGCTATTGGCACATATAGGAGGGGTTTATCTGGACTAGGCATCATGGAAGGCCTCTCTAGAGAAGTTGCATTTAAGTCAAGATCTAGTCAATGATCCTAAGTAAAGAGCTTATCTCATCAACAAATGAAACTTTCTACCACTTCTTTAAGGTTATTGGTTAAGGACAGGGACAAGGACAGAGGTCTGTGGAATGGAGCTAGAGATCCACCACTAACCAATATTCTGGAGGATACGGCCAGGGATGATATTCAAAATATTTAGTAACATAGCCAGTCCACCCACCTGCATGCAGGCAGGCTAACTGCCAGTCCTGGGCAGAAACGCCCAACCTGCCACGAATCTCTCCACCTGGCAAAAGGCACAGATGCCCTTACACAGACACAGCTCTGGTCCACCTGCTTTTATAGAACACTTTATTCTGCACATGAGGAGCCCAGGCACACATGCCAGACTTCATACAGTTTTCCTGGAAAATAATTCCTAAATGTCTGCACAGCAAACCTAGCTATGTACCCACTGCCCCCTGCTACAACTATCAGTTGAGTCAGCTAAATTCTCTGGCTATTGTTTTCACACACCCTTTCCCATTTAATGCTCCTTTAATACCAAGAATAAGTTCAAAAGTGCCCAGTGTCTGCCTTTCTTGCTTGGGGCTTTCTTTGCCTGCCTCCCAGTTGGCTGAGGAATTCTAAACATGTGTCTGCAGCTTAGTGAGACTGGGATGTCCGATCATATGTTTTATTGGGATCTATATCCCAAGAGACATACCAGCGGGAAACTCCAGTTGAGATGTCTGCCAAGAAAAAAATGAAAACGGAGAAGAGAGCTGTGCCCCTGATGTCACTCCAGCCCCTTTCTTCGTAGACTATTGTAGACCACTAGTTTTTAGCAACTTGATAGAAGTAAAGGACATGTTTTTGGTTCATAGTAAAGTTACTTTCTGAGGGGTAGAGCCTTGTGCATTTATCCAGGATGCAAGGAATGTGTTACATAATTTTGTCTTTGTTCCTTTTCCATCTGTTCACATAAGAAATGTTTATAGAGTGCCCACTCCACTTAGTATACTTACTACCCCTCAGAGAAGAAGTTGAATACTCAGTCTCTGCCCCACTCCTCTTTGCCATATGGGAAACTAATGCTACCACGTGTAGCTCATGAATTCTGCTAACTGGCTGATTGTTCCAACATTTCAAGGAAAGCCTCAATTTTGAAAGATTGTGAGTCAACATATATTAAGAGAAAATAATGAGTTATTTCTACCACACTTTATAAATTTAAACTATTCGTTGCTTCCTATTGCCTATGGTAGTGCTCAATAATTATGAGCCTGTCTTTGTTTCTAGAGGGGATTTTACTCAGCAATTCCAGGAGGTTTGTGGCCAATGTAAGATTAAATAGTCCTTCCTAGACCTCCCTCCTGAGACTGATTCCACAGTGCTTATGAACTAGAGCAAGTCAAGAAGTGAAAGTCATAGCCCTCGTAAGACCACTAGGACCAATCCTACTCCTTCCTCCTTCTCATAGACCTTCTGGTTTCCATGGTCACCAGAGAAAATTCTTGTTGTCTCCAGGTCTAGGTTATGTTGTGGTGTGCTTGGACTCTCCTCTAAGAGGTCACTTATGAACACATACCTTGTGTCTCCTCAGCACTTCCCTTTGTCTCCATGGTCTTGGGTAAGACCCTTGAACTTTGTGAGCCTCAGGTTCTTCCCTTGAAGGGTATGAATAACTGGAGGGCTGTTGTGAGAATTAAATGACTTTGCCCTACAGGGACCGCACCCTCAGTCCTCACTCAGTACCACCCCCAGAACACAAGACAGTGAGGGGACATAGGGAAAGGTGTGGAGTAACAAATGTATCATCTGCTCGGTTCCCTACATTAGGGAATCTGGTCATATTATCCAGCAAACTTATTCCAAACACTGTCAGTCACTGCCCCAGCCAAACCAGGAGTCCTGAGCACTCAGCCTCTACCCAACTGCTCCTTGCCACATGGGAGACCAATGCCACCACATGTAGCACATGAATTCTCACTGGCTTGTTGTTCCAACGTCTCATGTAGAAGCCCCAAAATGTACAGCACGTAGGAACGGAATTGTTCTGATACCATACCCCTCTCTTCCTTGTCTCACCTCCTTCCACCTTCAGCACTGCTGAGAAACCATAAAAGCCACTCGGACATACCTGGCCTGGAACACTGCCTCCGCCACAGAAAGCATTGCACTGGGGGCCCCTTGATGCGCTGACACTGTCACTGTTCAGCAACACCCAGAATCGGAGCCTTGCCAGCGACCGAGGTAATATTAACACCTTTCCAACCCTTCAGAAACAAGAACATCCCGGAGACTGGGCTCTCACCAATTTCTTCCACACAGCCTACAACTTCTTTTTGTTTTTTTCCTGCTTCCTATCTGGGTGAACCTGGGAGCCTCCAGCTGTCCCTGTCAGTCAGGTCGCCAGTATTGCCATTCTGGGAATACATTTTTCCTGAAGCAGCGTTTTAGTGCCAGATTAGTACCTGATACATTAGTGCTTTTTATCACCTAGCAATAGTTGTCGTCCACAGGGCTGAGTAACACAGTTACCACCCATCAGGTTATATGTGCTTGCTGCTTTCAGTCAATTGTCTCACTGTCACCTGCACTTAACCCACACAAAATGGCTCTCAACAAGAAAGCAGAAGCTATTAGAGTTCACACATTCTTAGTCACTGGGCTCCACCTATTTTTCTTCACTAGTATTTGTCCCCCGACTCACCGTTATTTTTTCATCCCAGATCGTTTTTCAAAGAATTTCAGTTCCTGGACATATGTCAAATGTTTGACAAATATTTAATAATCTGATTTAAATCACTGGACATCAAAGGTTATTCCAGAGAGCAAACGTTCTCATTGCATAATTTTAGACCCAGCAGAGAACTTGAAAATTACACTGAGCAAGCCCTTCATTTTATAGGTGAGGAGACTGAGGTACAGAAAAATGAAGTGATTCATCCATGTTCCCACTTGATTATTTAATATTATTACTGAGATCTCTTACTTTCAATCTGCAAGAGATCTTGCTTACGACAATACCTCACTTGTTGTCTTCAAGGTTCACACGGTCCAAATTTCAACTAGAATACAATGTTGTTTTGCTATCTCCTTAACCCTGCGAGTGTAAGCTTTTCATTTCAAAAATGGAAAATTTTAAAAGCTGGCCAATATAAAAGTAGAATTCTTTTCTTTGCTGAAGACAGTTCTTTCAAGATTTCACAAACCCAGCTATGTTCCAGAATTAATACCTAGGCAGCTTTCAAAATATAATTTTTGCTACATGTCAGGTTGGGAGACTGCAGCTCTCATCAGTGTCTGCCCCTTACTCACACCCATTCCTGGATCACATAGACTCCGTACTTCTTATCTGAGGAGGAGGATACTACTGGAGCTCCTGGGACTGCAACTAAAACCACCCATCAAAACACAAGTCAAACACTGCAACCTTTCATAACAATAATAAGAAGAATGTAGACGATAAATCCCACTTGCTAGACCATCAAAGGTAAATTTGTTCTAGTGCCAGGTGCCAGGCCCCTGGGGAGGGTCCCCAGTAGTGCCCTTCCCAGCATGTAAACAGCTGGCAAATCTGTGCTGCTGAGACTGAAACCTCAGACGGCAGCAGCCGCAGAAGTAGAAATCACGAGGCCAGTGTAATTCAAAACCTACATACTTAAGTAGACAACTCTTGTCAACATATAGTTCCAGCACTTTATCTCTCTTTCAGCTCTAATTCCCTCTTACCACCTTCTTTCCAAGTAATTCCATGAGTTCTGGGAATGTCCAGAACGGCACTGAGACCAATTTATCCTGAGTAATCTGTCAAGCCATAGTTTGTGCTTTTCGATTGGTTTGGGTTACCAAGCAACCTCTTAGTCACTGGGGATAATGACCTGACTGTATTCCCAGGGGTGGCACTGCAATGTGGGATCCTGGGTGCAGGAACATCACCAGTGTGGGACTTGTGTTAACCTGGAGGTAAACCCTGGCTGCGCAGTTGCTCTGGGTCAATCATTTAGCCTTTGTGTGTAAAATGGGGGTGGGAGACAGCTCCCCAGCTGGTTTTGATTGGAGATAATACATAGAGAAAGTTTTGTTTATTTAACGTCAACCTGCGCACAAGAAAGTGGTGACAGTAGGGAAGGCAATATGGGCTCATGTGTCTTCAGGAATGACCAGTCCCTGTCAAAGTTAGCAGAGGAGACAATTCCATGGCCCTCCAGGCCCCTTGCTACGCTCAGATACCTCTGAAAACCTGCAGGAACAGCTGTGTCTGTTTTTGTTGCCTCAGTATCACCGAAAAACTCAGTGTATCATTTCTGCAAAGCCTTGAGCATCCAGAAAGCTTAAAGGCTGGTCATGGTCAACTTGCCCCAACAAGGGCCCCTGCTGGCCCCAGGCTCAGGGTCAGGGGCTCTCTGAAGCTGTAGCCCTCACAGCACTTAGTTTACAAGCTGGGTCCATGAGTCAGGGTGAGTGCAGTTGATTCGTTCTCAGCTCTATAGCACCCCGTTAACATGGGGTTTCCCTTTCCCACTGAAAGGCAGTTGGGGGAGGGTAGAGAGGGAACATTCAGCCAAGTCCACAAATTTGCTCTCAAATATCTCTGCCAAGAAAAGCCAAAGTGTCAAAAAGAAGGGTCCCAGCTACTCGAGTACACAAAGCTTTTGTATTAAAGGCTGGGTGGTTTAAGGGGTTTAAGATTAAGCTGCAAACCAGGCCTGGGATTCCTAATGTAGGATTTTCTGACAGCTCTCTGCGACCAGGGGCCTACTGACCTGACCTCAATTAACAGCCTCAGAATTTTTTTCCAGAAGAGGCAGGGAAGAGGATGGGTGGGTTCTCTTTGTAAAACTGGTGATAGGAAAACTAGCTAAGTCACTCAGAGAAATGATCCTGGCTACCAAAATGCATACAGGAGGTTGAGACAATTCTTGTAGCCCTAGGGACCTGGAGAGGGCAAGCAGGACACACAGAAATACAGCCCGTGCTGGAGGAAGGCCAAGCAGGGAGGATACCACTCAATGGCCCGAATGTAGTACCTGGGGAGGCCCCCTGCAGCCTGCATTGTGCTCTTTTGCAAAAAGCCCACCTCACACGAAGTGCACAAGTCTCCCATTCTAAGACTTAGTGCTCATTTGAGCTACAAGGAGTCGGATTTCAGGACCTGGATACTTTTAAGCACATTTACGCTTAATCTATAAAGTAGTGGAGGGGGAGGGTGGCTGGGCACATGGTACTGGGAGGTGTAGTATTGACCACAGTGTCCTGATCACAGAAGTTGAATGCTTGGTGCCCTCTCAGAATCTGAGCCAGCCAGGTACCTGAGTTATTCAAGCCAGACCTTTAACCCCAGCAGCCATGGGTTCAGTTCGGCTTTCACTGGCACTGTGTGCGTGGTGATTGACGCTTTATTTCAGGGTCGTATTGGTACATGCGTATTTCATCACCAGTGACAACATGGCCCAAAACATCGTCTTGCTTCTCCAAAAGGTCTTGGCAAACTTTGACTCTCCTTTGCTCTTGTTCATCAGTGAGCTCCTTCGGGACCGTTTTTGCACATGCCTTTCTCGTGCTAAGATTTTCAGTTCAGATTTTCCTGTCTCTACAATGGTCTTCTATACTTCTCATGGTCAGCTAATGATTTCGATGCACTATTCAAGAAATTTTTGCAATGTTTTCATCAGTTCTGCTCATTACTGTCTGCCCTGACCTCTCTTCATCAGTGATACTTTCCCTCAGAAAACCATTTAATTCATTTGTACACTACCATTTTCCTCATGGCATTATGCCCATAAACTTGGACTTATATGTTCTGGATTTCACTTTCACTCTTACCAAGTTAAAAAAAAATGTCACATTTGTTCATTTCTCTAATTCAAGCTCCAACATTCTTGCAACAGCACACAAAAACACACAACAACAATAATAAACATCACTCAATAAGACACCACCAGACGATGACACAAACACAGCTGTGAGACACTGATATGCCAAGTTGTGAAACCTTACCAAGGTGTTTGTACAGTGCTGCCAATGTAAGCGCCTGGTGGCAAAATCATGAACTTAATTGTCAGACCTCGTATAGAAAAGGCTAAACAAAGGTGTGTAGAATGAAAGCACAAATGGAAGGACAGCTGCTTTACTACAGGACTGATTAAAAAAAAGGGGGGGGTCCGAGGAAGGCCATGACAAGCAGCAAGAAAGAAGCTATGATAAGCTTGATAGTCATGGAAATTTTGAAGGAAACCTCAAAGGAAAGAAGGAGAGCCCAGGGGTTGTGCCTGCAGTCGGCAGGGTAAGCTGGAGAGGGGGACTGAGGTGCATGGCTGCAGCTACAAGGGAACATGAAGCCAGAATGAAGAACAGAGGAGGCAAGGTGAAGAAGAAGGGAGCCAAGGAAAGGCAGCGAGATGGAGGCCAACTGGAATGTCCCCAGGGGCTTTGCCTGCAAGTGCTTTTGCAGCCTGACCATTCCAGCAGGCAAGCAAGGCCCTTAGAAGGGAATAAAAAGACCTATAAAGTCAGTCCGTGAGGGAGAGTGGTGGTTTCTATGGACATCATGGTACCATTCATCGTCCAAATGCTATGCCAAGGAAAAAGTCAGCGAAGAGAATTCTGCTGAAGGAAATGGACTGTAACGTCACAGGGAATGATTTCAAAAGACGTTTTAATGACACTTCAGATGCCAGGGATCAAAGGGGATGGCATAAGCTGTAGAAGCATGGCAATTCATGTTTTCATTGTTTTTGGAAGGAAAATCTGGAAGAGGGAAAAAAAAGAAAAAAGAATACTACCAGCTATGTGGTAATACCATTGAGTAGATCAATCGAGGGGGTGAGGGGAATGTACGTACTTAGAAATAACATAACTGCGAAAGAGAACTTGTGCTCTTTTATGCTGGTTACATATGAGATTAAAAAGATTACGCTATCATTCTGCCACTGTGTGCCCACAATTAATATTAGATTTGGCATTAGACGCACTAGGGTTGGAATCCCAGCTCTTCCACTGACTAGCTCTGTGAACTCAGGTGAGTTTCTCAGTCTGCCTGAGGTTCAGTTTTCTTATAATTTTTACAAAAGGAAATAATAGTACTGATCTCATTGGGTTGTTGTTAGGTTTGAATGAGATAACGTATGTGAAGTGCTTTAGAATAGTGCTTGGCAGAAAGGTTCTAGAAATGATGGTAGTAGTAGCGGTATCACTGTTGCTACTGTATATTTCATGGTATCCTCTTCATGTCCCCATGCCCTATTTGACCAGTGGATTTTACCTCCCAAAAGAGCTGTGTAACTTTGTCAGCTTAGTGCAATTGAAGAAACTTCAGAATCCGTCTCTCATCCTGAGGTCTCCCTGTGTAAGACAATGCGTTAAGTTTGATTAAAATGGCTGCATAGGGTCCCAATCCCACAGTAGTTTTCATTCGTGCCAGAAAGGAGGTGCCAGGCCTCCACAACTGATGGGTCCAGGGGTGAGAGGAGGGCACGGTCACTCACACTGGCATCATTGAAAAAGGGGAAGTTTACTAGACTTAGTCATGATGCTTACTTAGCTCATGCACATCCTTTAGAAATCAGATTTTAAGGACAATGACACATGGCTTTTTTTATACAGATCATCCTGGCCAGGGACTGTTGATCCAGAGGAGACATTTGACCAAAGCGGCCATCCATTGTCCAGCCAGAGAGGAAGAGCTATCCTGAGAGAATCAGATGTAGTGCGGGAGTACAACGCAGGGTCTGGGGCAAGGAGAGCTAGGAGCTCAGACACAGACTCTGAAAGAAAATGAGCATGGAGTGTTGGGGCCATGGCTGACGGTTGTTGTGAGAGAGCCAAAACTGAAAAGTAAGCGAGGGGAGGGGTAAAAATGTGCTCAGAGAGAACTGTACAGCCATTAACAGGGATAGAGAAGAACTGAGAAAAATTGATAGACAGGATGACAAATGGAAAGAAAGAGTGACCAACAGATAGAGAGGGACTAACAGACAGAATGGCTGACAGAGACAGACAAATCTGAGTCTGATTGGCTGACTTTCCCTTCTTGGGTCTCACGCTGTGGTGGACACATGGTTGCTGAGTGGGGGGATGGATCTCTGAGAAGGTGAGGCACGCTGGCTACACCGTGGAGGTGAGGCGGAACATGAGGGGAACAGGCCAAGGCAGTCAGATCTTTCCCTCAAACTTCTCAACATTTTCTTTCACATCATCAGAAGAGCAACACCTATTCCAACCCATGGTCTTTGTTTTCCTTGCTCTGTGCTGTTCCCAGGCCCCTGGAGTCCTCAGTAATGAATTGTCACACACACACACACACACACACACACACACTTCACACTCTAAGGAAACAAAAGGATCTGATGGTAATTTGGTAAGAAAGATGAGGGCAGGCTGGGATAGCTCAGCAGTTGACTGCTTGCCTCACAACCTTGAGGTCTGGGATTTGATTCCCAGCCCCAGCCCATGCATCCCCATATGCTGAACTGTGGCACCACTGGTAACTGATAACTGGGATGGCGGCGAAGGTTTTTGCTTCCTGTGAGGGAGGCCCCCAGTTCAGTTCCTGCCCTGCGCAGTCCCACACCCACCTGCGTAGAATGAGACTAATGATGTACAACTATGGAGACTGCTGTGGGCCTTCCCCCTTCTCTCTCTCTCTCTCTCTCTCTCTCTCTCTCTCTGTCTCTCTCTCTGTCTCTCTCTCTGTCTCTTCTTTCACCTTCTCTCAACCAATAAAATAATTTTTTAAAAAGAAAGAACAATAAAGATGAGATAGGGATATCAATTTCCCACTGGAGATGCAGAATTTTTAGGGCAGTTGTTCAGCAGTCAGGATATCAGATGACGTCACCACTCCAGTGCGAACAGCGAGTAAGCAGCCCGAGCCACCTGCCCCTGCTTTGGCTACAAAGTAGGTCTGTGATCTTGGGCAATTGACTTCGCCTATATCAACATCTGTTTGTAAATATGCAAAATGAGAAGATGAATTGGAGGTCTTCCAAGTTCACTTGCAGTGCTGCTAACATTATAGATTCTGTGGTTCTACAAACCCATTGCTATTTATACATCAGACTTTTTTGCAATGTCCAAATGGTATTAGCTGCCTTGCCAGCCATGTCAACAATATTTTATTTATTATAGTACTATGAAGTGAATAGGTTATCTATCCTCTCCCAGGACAACTTGTACTTGAATACAATTCCGACAGGCACAGTAAATCTCTCCCTTTGAACTCCCAAAGCATTTGAATCTAGGGACCTCTTAGTATACTTATTACATCTGCTTTGTGCTATGCTTATTCAGGAAAAGGCCTATTGTCCATTACTACATGTTAAGCTTTCTGAATACTTCCTGGAAACCTAACTGCAGAGAGAAAGAAGAGTGGAGCTGCTGAGTCTGCTTCCACATTTGCAGCCCCAAGAGCCCAAGACAGTACCACACACAAAAGTGACGCTCAGTGCATATTTCTAGAACAAATATATAGTTGGGGAGAATACAAAACATAAAAGCAATTCATCAAACGACTCTCACGAGACCTACCTTTTACTCCGCTCCCAACACACAGGATAGCTAACATAAAACCTTTGCCTAGAAACATTGACCCAACTTCATTGCAAATGGCCCTCACTCTCAATGATGCTCAAAGGTTTGGGGAGACACACAGAGCACAGGAAATAGGAATTGTTGCTGAGCATATCAGTGGGGGAAGAGGCAAGAGAACACCCACAATGCCCGGTCGTCAAACGTGCTTTTCAGATGCCTGCAGTTACACAAAAGGGAATGTTGTGTGGAACCGTAGGAACCAGACTATATCAGATTGGCTGGTGAAGCTTTTTCTCAATGAAGAAAATGAGAATGAGAAAAAAGAGAGAGAGAAACTATGAAGGGCCCTCTCAAGGCAAGGCCACCTCAAACTATATTTTTTAATCACCCTACAAGAAAGCCAAGATGTGGACCCCATAATTTTATTTCCACAGTCCAAGTGCCCAACAGCTATCCTGAGCCTTCTGTCCGCGGCCTCTTTCCCACCTTCCCAAGGAAAGTGCAGCTCTCTCCAGCTGTCCCGTACCTTCTCTGCGTCCCTATGAACAGTCCACTTCCAAACAATGCCTCTTGTCCTAACTTTTGGCTGGTCTCTGTCTTCTCTCTAGGCCTCACTCCCCTGCCTAGTGTGGCCATAGGACACCGGCTTCCTGTCACCCAGTGGTCCCTGCACTTGCTCAGGCCAAGGGCCCTGTCCTCAACGCTGTCCATCCTAGCACACTTCCTGTTCCTTCTTTTTCACTTCAGGATCCTGCCTCAACTCTGCCTTACGTTTCAGACAGCTTTTCCCTCCCTCAGTTCCTTCTGCTACTGTCTATTCTAGAAACAGGCTCAATTAGGGCTGTACTAGCAAGTGGTTTAAAGCTAGTTCATTTTTGTAAACTTGGTAGCATGTTTTTCACTCCACTATCATGTTTATTCCCATGAAAATAGTTACTGAGTTCACATTTTGAGAGGGGGAAAAGGAAGTCTATTCACTTGAGATTGTTTATAACCATAGGGCCAGCCAGAGAGGGTCTTGAACCCACTACTGCTGAACAGAACCCATTTCATCTCCAGTCTGCTGTGGGCACACAGCAGACTATGTTGGGGTGCAACTAGCTTCTTTCCCAGCAAATTCCCTCCAGAATAGCCAGCCACAAATTTCAAGGCTGCTCACTTCTGACTGAAAACCTCTTAGAGTAATAGATCGTAAGAGGCCGTTAACACGCAGGGCCTCTGCATTGTGCCAGGAATGCTCTGCCACACGCTTCCAGAGTGCTATTTCAGGCTAATGAGTCCACCCTCGTAAAAGAGTTAAACCAAGGCCACATCACCAGGCTGTTAATGCCTCCTGCTTCCAGAGCTGACAGGAACAGGACGTTCTCAAATGGCTCCACCCTTGAGTCACAATTCATCAATCACAGCGAGGAACATCAAGCTTTGGGTTCTGATGGGTCCCTGCAAACTCCCTCTCACTTCTCTGCCAGGCTCCTGTGTTGTTACCAGGCTCCTAATTAGCTCTCCAGAAATGAGAATTGCTGTAGGTTTCATCACTTGCGGATCTTGTGTCCCACACATGGACATGCACGCACAGGGAGCCACAGCTCATAAATACAGGTGCAATTGTCCCTGTTGGCTGTTGCTTAGGCCTCAGTCTTGATAGCTGGCGTATGCGCGCGTGGCCACACAGGTTATCTCTAAAACATCTGGCCAGTTGTTTACCTCCCCAGCTGCGTAACAAATGCAGTTCTCTGTCCTCATCTCCCTTCAGCCTCCTACGGAAAGAGGCCAGCCTCTCGCCTGGCATTGTTCCTTACACCACGTGAAGATCCATTTCAAACAGCCTCGCTTTGGCTGCTCTCATCCGTTCCCTCCCAGTTGCCCACTCTTCTCCCCCTTTGGTTCCCCTCTATGTGCAGTTCCGTCCAGTTCTGTTCTTACTTTTCCATTAACCCAGCCTGCCCCCTCTTCTCTATGTTTATCTGCTAGTGATCTGCTAGTGACTCCTCCTGGATACTTTTTGTTGACAGAGGTCCTACCACCCCCTTCACCTTTTTGTTGTTGTTGTTAAGTTTATTGAGGTGACGTTGATTGATATCAATTACATTGTCTCCAGGTGTACAATTCTACATTACATTGTCTATACATTGCATTATGTGCTCACCACCCAGAATCAGCTCACTTTCCATCACCGTATGTTTGATTCCCCCTCCTTACTCCCCCCACCAGCTCTCCCACCCACCTCCCCCTTTACCCTCCCAGCAATCCCTCTCCTGGGTATCTACCCTTCACCATTTAAACCCATTCAGCTGCCCACAGGTGTGCTCATCTTCCCAGGTCATGTCCACGTGCAATTGCCTGGCTTTTTGCTTACCTGGTAGCTTTCTCTTCGTTTGGCTTTTCTGTCAAGCCTTTCTTCCCAAAGACTACCTTAAGTACAGCCACATGTACGTAACCACCCAGGTTTGTCTGAGGGGTACAGGGCAAGTCTTCTAATCAGGTAGCTTACACTTCAGAAAGACAAGCCCAAATTTCACATCACCTTCCTAGCTGACAATGAGGACTCACCAAATGGCTCTCTCTGACTGATCCATTTTTCTATCTTAAAGATAACCACTCTTTTCCTACCCGCCCTTCACCCTAATTCCTCCAACTTCACTTCTTCAGTAAGTTATATTCGCCTTCTACAGCAGAACCCAGAATGTTTAGAAATTTTTCGCTCAAAAGCAATCTGCTCTTTGCAATATATCTTTTCCTCTTTGATTCCACCCACGCTGCTGGTGCCACCCAATTGCCAGTCTCCCTCTCCTGCAGGCATGCGGTGATGGTGGAAGACAATATGCCAGGCACTGCTCTAAGCCCTTGACATATACAATTCTGCCATCTGAATCTTATTTTAGTTCTTTGAACTCTTCCTCACCTGAGGAAAGCTACCAGAGTGGGCAAAGGAAAGAAGAAGCTTTAAAATAATCAATCAGAACAATGAGAAATCTCTAGGTGCCCTGATTTGGTGTGTTTCATGTTCTTTAGCCCTTTATCTATAATTCCCATTTGTTCATGCCTATACATTTTTGGCCCTGAACATATAACCTTGCTTTTAAATTAAGAAGTATTATTTCAATTTAAAGATTTATTTTTATTGGTTTTTTTTGTTTGTTTTTTTTTGTTTTGTTTTTGACAGAGAGAGACAGAGAGAAGGGGGAAGGCCCAGAGCCGTCTCCATAGTTGACAACATTAGTTTTCCATATAGTTTCACTCCACAGGTGGGTGCAGGGCTGCACAGGGCAGGAACTGGGCCAGGAACCTCCCACATAGGCCCCTGCAAGAACTGAACTGGAGGCACTCCCCAGTTTAGCATATGGGTCCACACGAGCTGGGGCCGGAATTCAGTCCTTGGGCTCTGGGGCCACAAAGTCAGCGCTTAACCCGCTGAGCCATCCCAGCTTCCCCTATTATTTCAATTTAAAAGCTGCACATCTGTATAAGGATCCCTAAATTTCCAGTGGTAAATTAAGAGGACACAGATTTGGGATGAGAAAGATACGTATTTTTAAGTCTTGCCTCTGCCCATTTACTAACTTTGTGATTCTGGGTATGTTCTTAATGCCGCTGAACCATAGTGTCCCCATTTACAAAATGAAAATAATACAGAACTTGCAGATTTTTTTTTAATCCCAGGAAGTCATGTGTGTAAAGTACTTGCCACCATACCTCATACCTAATAGATGCTACAAAAATATCCCCTGCTTCTCTAAAAATACTTACATTGCCTCAGTGCAATGGGTAGGTATGAAAGACACAGCTGTTTGCCATCACTTCTTCCTTTCTCAGTGCAAGGTCTCACCCAGAAACCAGGAAAAATCGCTCTACATGACATAAAACAAAGAAATCACCTTGTCACAGCCTACCAGAGTGCAACTTTAATAAGACAAACTAGCAAATGTTATATACTCTGCCCCCAGCAAATTGCAGTCCTATAGGCTTACCCTGTACCCTACTTCCCTGGCACCCTTCGGTATATTTACTTTGGGACCTTTAATAAGGTTTGTCTTCTCATTTTCCCACCAGATCAATGTCTTCTTGACCACAGAACACCTCAGAATGTTCCCGAGGCACTTGAGAAAGCCAAGTTTAGAGCAGTGATGCTCAAAATGTGTTTGGTGGACCAGTGGCATCAACATCATCTGGGGGCTTATTAGAAATGCACATTTTCAGGCCCTACCCTAGACATACTAAACCAGAACATCTGGGAGTGGGGCCCAGGAATCTGTTTTTCACAACCTTCGGGTGATTTTGATGAAGGCTCAAACTTGAGAACCGCTGGTTGAGATATTAACATGAAAATTTCCTGCTAACAGCATCAATGCTGGTAGTTCCAGCAATGCCAGATCGTAGACTTCTATCGCTCAAGGCACACTGTCAGTTGCCTCCACATGTCAGGCCACTCATCAAGGAAGGAAGTCGCCCATGCCTCCTCACAGAGAAGCACCCTCCCCCCAACACAGTCTTGTTAGCACCTCTCACAGCTGTTCTAGTCTCAAAGAGGTGAGCACAACTACAGACAGGCACCTGACAGCCCAACCCAAGTGCTCTTGCTGTTGGTCAAACATTAAGTTTGTTATCTGTTCCCCCAAATACCGTCCTACTCATCTTGAAACTGGCAAAACACCTCCCACTTGCAGCTGGCTTATTCTCATTCAGCACTGAGCAGAATAGATCAATTAAAGATGTTCTCAGTAAGCACCTAGTCACCCATTCTTCCAGGTGAAGCTTGTCTCCCACAGCCTCAGGAGCCTGATTCACCAGAGAGCTGCACTATAACTGCCTCTCTCAAGCCAGTAGGAAGCAGGAGAGGCCAGAGCTCAGAACCCAAGTTATAATGACTAACCCAAAGGATGTGTCCCCAGCACCTACCTTTGTCCATAGAAAATGTTCCTTATAAAGATTGCAGACCTTCACCCAAAAGCCAATGGACTCAGCTGTTACTAGCCCTGCATTTCTTCCTGCCTCAAATCTAAACTCCTAAGGGCCTCCTTTTCCCTCACTTCCACTGCCCATCCCAACCACAGCCCCTATCCTCACTGCCGACTGTTTCACCCTATACTCCAAATAGCCCATGTTTAAAATTAGCCAGTAGGTATCTCAGGAGACAAGTTTGATTGGTCTAAGACAACATGAGATGATGTTGGAACAATTCTGTTATCAGAGGGTTTTGGTTTTTTTTTTTAATTTATTGTTAAATTTGATGAGGTTACATTGGTTGGTAACAATTAGACAGTTTACAGATGTACAAGTCCACCTCACATCATTCATGCATCGTA
>PVKE010027880.1:0-21305 GCA_004027555.1 Craseonycteris thonglongyai | reverse complement strand
TTTGTATTTTTAAGATTTATTTTTATTGTTTTTTGACAGAGAGAGACAGACAGAGAGAAAGGGGAGGGCCCAAAACAGTCTCCATAGTTCACAGAATTAGTTTTCCACATAGTTTCACTCCACAGGTGGGCGCAGGGCTGCACAGGGCAAGAACTGGGCCAGGAGACTCCCACATAGGCCCCAGCAAGAATTGAACTGGGGGGCACACCCCAGTTCAGCATATGGGTCTGCATAGGTCAGGCCTGGGATTCGATCCTTGGGCTCTGGGGCTGCAAAGAGAGCGCTTAACCCACTGAGCCATCCCAGCTTCCCCTATAATGACTTTTTTTAAATTAACTTTTAGTTACAGTTGACATTTAATATTATTTTATCATCTAGCTCTTAATATAAATAAGTCATGGAGCCTTTTAAACATTTAATTTATAAAAATTAGGCATTTTTGAGACATATAGGAACTTATTGTGTTGTGGTGTTACTATTTTATAGTCTGTCCAAAAATACTTTTTATTTACATCAATTTTAATTGTCAATGAATAAATAAATACCTGTTGTATACCTACTAAATGTCATAATATGCTCTCTCATAGAACTTACATTCTAAAGAACAACTTAGACAATAAACAATGAAACAGGAAAATGTGTAATATAATTTTAGGTAGTGCTAACTTCTATGTAAATAAGTGGAGTAGAAGAATAGTGAATGATGGGGATAGGGTTGTGGGGTATAAGCAAATTTAGACAGAGTGAGGAGCAATATTTGAGCAGAGATATGAATCAAGTATAATAACAAAAAGAAGGTAAATTTAAACATGCTATTTAAGAGTGAATAATAGAAATGTTGCAGTTCCTTGGTGATTTGTATGCTGCTTATGAAGAACATGATTGCTATCTATGACTCAGCAAGCTGGTAAGATGATAGTTGTTTAGGAAGAATGGTAATGACTTACTGAGATTCTGTTTCTGGGAGCTAGTTTGAAGGTAATCAGTAGTAAGTTCCATATCAGTATTACAGACTTTTGCAATTTTATTATGGACTTGTGACAACAATATTTGCATATAAATTATACCTCAGTATTGTATATGAATAATCAAAGTCATATGAATTACAAAACATCCTTCTTAAATAAATTTTTAGAAACTCTGTTTCCAAAAAGAATTCTGGGATTTCTGTTCCAATTTCCTCACTATCACCTGATTATAAGTGAAAATAAGATCAATTGTTTGAAAGGCATATGCCATGATACCACTCCCTTTGGCACAGTAGATTCTTTCTCTTATTACCTTATTTTTTGTTCATCCATTCAACATGTAATTGATTCCACATGAGCTGTGGTTTGTCAGGTTGCCACATGCTTAGAAATAAAACAAAATGCCTTCTGTCCCTACAATCCAACTTAATCTATGTTGCCATTATTTTCTCTCTCAACTGGAAGTCTTGGTGAAATCTTTTGTTCTTTTCTGGCCAAATCCAAATCCAAATCCATTTCAGTCACCACCTCCTGTTCACTCATGTTTTGTTTCAAGAATTAAGCTCAATATTTTGAATGTAAGGCTGGAGTCTGAACTTGAAACAGGGCTTGAAGGCTTTCTCCAGGTCCTGTACCTTGGAGAATGTGACACACTTTCCTCAATAGAGTGTCTCATTCCCAGAAGTATTTGATGGGGAACCTCATGTATCATGTGCAAGGTAACTAGGTAATTCTGATATGTCTCCATTGGGGACATGCTCTTGCACAACCTTCTTCCCACTTCCAGTTGCTTGTTGCTAGCATGGCATAAAAATTGCTTGGCATAGAATCAAGAGATGATAGTAAATGTTGCAATTCTGTTTTGTGAGTTTATCCAAGTCAATTACTATAATCTCTGACCTGGTTTAATCATTTGTAATTTAAAACAGTAACTTATTATCTATTTACATTTCTTATGTTGGACAAATTTAATAATGAATATTAAAAATCTTTGACATAAATAATATTCTACACATACATAGGTTAATATTATTATAGATAACATTGAATAAATGAATCGCTAAATAATCTAATTTTACAACTCTAGACCTCACATTCCGTACTTTACATTAAAGAATTTGAATTAAAAATCAGTTATCAAGTACTATCTTCTCTCACTGCATAATGAAATTGCCTGGCTTGAATCTAGAACCAAAAGGAATATAAAAATTTCAAGTTATCAAGTATAATGATAGCAACAAAAATCAATACAGATTGCACATTGGAAAGGGTTTTTATTTAAAATGGTGTTTTCTGTCAGATATAAAGCTCAGCTCTAGTAAATCATCCCTGAAAATCCGTTTTCTTTCTATAAATTATTTTAAATATTTTATTATCACTTACAATTAATAACTACCATGTAGATTATATTAAAACTATATTATTCTCAAATCAATGGACACTTTATTTTTAAATAATGAGAACTCCAAGCATTCCTCCAGAGTTTTCAAGTCAGCAACTAAATATTATTTTTAAAAGTGTTACTCATGAAAAACTAGAAGTAATTTTACTATTTTGTGAAAATTATTGTGCAGAAGGGGGACTTAAAAATCATTGTCTTTGCTGTAGAGTAATTTTAAATAGTTTATAAGAAAAGCACCTGTATGAGGCAATCTGTATTGCTGCTATCCCAGAAAATATTAAGGATTCTTGGCCATCTACTTACAAAACAAAATAAATAGATAACTTAAAAGTATCAGATTTACATTTTTTTAATTACTTTTAAGCACAAATTATAACTCTTAGATTATAGAGGTGATTATATACCTCCAAAAAAGTATAAATTCATTCAAATTAGATTTTTACAATACAGGGTTAACTATATAGAAGCCACTTTCAACACATAGATGATGTATTATAGAATTATAAACTTGAAATCTCTATAAGTTTACTAACCAATGTCATCACAACAAATTAAATAATAAAATTTTTAAAAAGCCACTTTCATGACCTAGCAAATAGCTCATGTTATCAGGCCAAAGAAAAAAAATATGTTGTAGTTCTAGACTCCTCTTTTATGACAGGAAACATTTATGAACTTTTATAAAATTAACTTACTATATATGGTTGCACTCATGTATTTTAAATATTTATTATTATTGGTGAATCTTTAAGTCATCAATTGAGTAAGAATGTAATTCAATTAATACTTAATTGAGTCCCAATCAAGTATAGGGTACCCTAGTAGAGTTTAAAAAATAAAAATTCTATTAGGCAGGAAAATTAAATTTGTCACAGAAAATGCAGAAAAGCAACACTTGTTGCTACTATTCCTTGATTATCTTAATATAATGGTTACTTCTCTGATACATGTGAGTCATTGGGCAGCACAAAAGCTCAGATAAATGTGTCATTGGACAGTACAAAAATATTTTCTATTTCTTGGTTCTATCTACAGGAAATACTTAACCTTCAGCTCCCTTCTACACAATTACCTTTTAACACCATTGCAAAATGAGAAGTCATACATTATATATGCATATATGTATACAATAAGTATATATTTCCTCCCAACCTTGTCAAATTTCTTTTTCTTATTCTCCTCTCTGAATTTATCTTTCCCATAAAAGCAGTAAAAATTCATTTCCAATAAAGTCCATAGCCTCTAAATTTTGGTTTTTTTTTTCTTGATTGCAAAATATATTCTTAGGTAAATAGCCATATGGCACTTTCATAAAAATTGTTAAGACAAAATACCAATAATGCATTAAAACTGGAATTTTGTTTCAAAGGGTTATTTTCAGTAGGCTTCCTCTACAAACAATTTAAAGGCTGAACGGGGGGTTCTTTTTTTTTAAGATGGCAACCCCTAAATGTCCTTTTATCAGTTCAAAACTCAGGTACAATTTTACATGTAATTGGGGAATAGAAAGCAATTGAAGAATGCTGTTGATTAATTGTATATTCTTCTTTTCCAATCCTGGCAAAGTCTTTCCTATATTTCTAGAGACAATATAGCCCTAGATGTCTAAAGAAGATTTTTAGGAAATTTTAATTGACTGCCTTCAGGTATAGATCATTGAATTTACTAATTTATGGCACTATGCCTGGCAAATGTATAAATAGCTCCTAAAGCTCTAGTAGGAGAAAGTAATTTTATAAATCAGTAAAAGTCCATTATAATACAGCTCACTATAACAATCCTTGACTACCTATTTGACTGTGACTCATAGACATACTTTCCATTCGGCCACTTGGGAGCACAACACACTCGGCCACTTGGCAACTGGTACGTCCTTCTTTCTTAGCTTCCAGCGCTTATGTTTGTCCTCTTTCTTCCCTTTCCATGGCAAACTCAGACATCACATGGGCTCAGTCTCTCAAACCCAGTTTTTGCTTCTTATTTCTCTCCTGGATCAGATCAGAGCTTTGTCTTTCAGTAGTGTAAACAATAAAACCTAAGGGAACAAGAATGGTAAAAAAAAAAAATTCCTGTGTCCTTCTTCCACCTGGCTATTTTCATAGGCTCAAATAGCTATTTTTTTCTCCTTTTCTACCCTTCTGCTTCCCTAATGCGTGCACCCACGTGTTGCATTCACACAAGTGCATATCCAGTTCTTGAATGATGTATCTAATTTAGTTATATGAACCTATATTTCTTATGTTATCTGAAGATATTATACCTTCTAGGTTTTGTAAAGTTCAATTCCCCACTATTACTCCTTACTCTTGTTTTTCCTACAGAATATATGTTCTATGTATTGAGCAGGTATGGTGTATATAAAAGGGCTGGGATCTTACAAATTTTAGGGAAGGGTTTTTAAGACCCCTTTGTTGTTGGGTTTTGTTGTTGTTGTTGTTGTTGTTGTTTGGTAATTTTATGAGTAATAAAATACTTTTAATATTGCCAAGGAAATCTCAAAATGATTTTCTGTTTGTTTTTAAAATAAGAAATAGGGAAAGAGATAGCACCCCATTATAGAGTGAAATCAGACAAAATGGATTATGGCAATACAAACGAGGCAGCCAAGACCTCAGAACTAAGGGATTAGCACCTCCAAAAAAATGAGTTATGACTCAGTAGGATTGTAAGGAGATACATTAGCAGGATGTCCATTGCCCTATAACTCTTTATACTACTTACAGAATTCATAAATTATACATAGAATTCATCCTCCTCTACTCACTCATCCTTGCCCTGAGGAATCTGACTATATCAGCAAGAATCTCCACCAGGCTTTTAGAGGTGGGAGTAGAATTTTTATAACCTGTCAGCCTAACTTGGAACTTTAGCCATATCCCCCTGCTTCCACCTCCTAGGAAGCATTGTTTGCTATACATGGCAATGTATAACAGTGTGTTTGCAACATACCATGAATAGTGTCCTTCAGATGCCTAATAAATTTTTAAAAACTTACAGGTGAACCAAAGGCACAATTGTAATACGCAATATTATTTCTATGCTATGGGATAAATTATGCATTACAAATTAACTTTTGGAATATGTTCCTAATTATTTGAAGTCAGCCTTGTAATCATGTGCCTAGAATTATTAATAACTTCATTCATATTGATTAATCATAGCACAGCCTATACAAGATATATTAGTCTCTTCTTTGGAACCAAGTTTGTAGGAATATTTCTTTGTATTATCATGGTAAAATGGGATCACAAAGCTGGGTTTTATTTGTTTGTGTGTGTGTGTGTCTGTTTTGTTTGCTTGTTTGATTGTTTGGTTAATTGGTTGGTTAATTAGTTGGATGGTTGGTTGGTTGGTTGGTTGGTTCTTTACACAATTTAGGCAACATGGTCTATGTCATACTTTTCAGAATAAAGCCATTTGGAATGAACCATCTGTGGTACCAGGTTATCTGGTAGTTGTAAGTTGTGGCAGGTTAGCCAAAAAATAAAATGAGAGGGCTGACCTTGTTTTACAGTTCTCAAAAGACAAAATAATGTCAAATGTTTACCAGTCTAATCCTGTCAAGCCCCATCAATTTCACTCATAATAACTTAATCACCTTTAAAATATATATATTTTGTTTGTTTGTTTGTTTACTTGGGAATGATAACTTGTTAATATAAAATAAAATAATATTCAATATTTATTGCTTCAATGTCATTCACATGCTCAGTATTAGTTTTATAAATGAATGTGTTTCAAACACACCTTGAACAGTTTATTTTAAACTTTTATAAATCAGTGCAGGAAAATTCTAAAATTGAATTTTCCAAGAAAAGCAATTGTAATATTTTTGTCAGTACAGTTTTTAAAATTCAGTCTTAAATTTTGGAATAAAATATAAAAGGCAATAACTACTTTTCTAAATGAAAATATGTTGCCTGCTGAATGATATAGATATTTTGAACAATAGTTTCTTTCTTTGATCTTAGTAATTTTATGTATAAACCTTAATGCTTTGAGATTTAAAATGCAATGATTTAAAAATGTGTTCATAACTATTCTAATAAATTGATTTTTCCCTTTTATACTTATAGTGAGTGATATAATCTGTTTTTTAAAAATGGATTGAATTTGGGTCAGATTCTTTTTTGGCTATATATGATTTATCTTTTATTATGCTGAATTTATTGTGACATAATGCTTTTTATAAAGATCATATAATGCTTAAGAGTTAGGGGAGTCAAAGCCAATAACAGAAAAATGCTCTGTACCTAGACTGAATTAGCCATTTTGAGACATAAAGAATGCAGTTATACTTGAGTTTATTTTCAACTATATGTCTATCATTTACATTTCCTGACTGTAAAATTTTGTGTAATGCATGCACAGCACCTAGCACAATGCTAGGTATATATCAAGTACTAATTTTTTCTTCTCTATGGAAGCCTATAATCATAAATATAACTTTAACTTTTACTTTTAGACCAAGGCTAACAATGAAAAATGAAATTCAATAATACCCCATCTGTGCAATAGTGGGGGAAGGAAATGATAAAAAGCCATTTTCAATAGAGCTAGAGAGTATTATAAACCAGTTACATTTATCTTTGTCATTTTCTCTGAAATAGCAATTATTCTCTCTAGTTTTGAATCTCCTAATGATCTGCAATGGTTTAATATATATTGTTGTCTCTTTTATTATTGCATTTCTTTTATACAAAATATGTGATACTATTAAAATTTTGAAGAAAAACATCACACAAGATATTAAAGCATGATGAAAGGATTGACTGTACTCTCTAATGTTGTGAGTAAAAATATGGAAAGGATACAAATTTTCATATACCTAAATGTTTCTAGCTTTGGAAAAGCAATTAACCAAGGTATTTGCAGTGAGTTACCATGGGTCTTACATGTATGCTCCCATTTAAAATTATTGCTATTAAAATTGTTAGAAGAAGCACAATTTTACTGGCTCATAATTTATAAAACAACTAGTATAGATCAAACACATCCAGTGATTTGGTGCAGTACACTAGCCACTTAAAAAATGAGACAGACCTTTAGATCATCATAAACCAAAGACAATTTTATACTTAAAAAAGGGATGGGGACTGCTCCAAGAGACTGGATTGGATATGTCTGTCACCTATTTTGTGACTGTGGTTTGTAACAAAATCAATCAATTTTTCTGTGATTTATTTCTTTATTTTTGAGGTAAGTCAAGCAGAAACTATTTTTGAAAAAGGTACATAGAAATATAGCCTCATAGCGTTTTTCTACTGTCTATTCCTCTAATTTCCCACCATTCAGTAAACTAACATAAAATAAATTTGCAGTTACTCATGGGCCTATCTTAAGGCATATAGATTTATCTTCATCCAGCTCCTTACAGACCCCATTGGCTTGGTTATTTTACTATTTATTTGACAAAGACAATGTATGTAACAAATTTTATGTTGATGATCTTAGCTTCCTGGACAATTCAGAAAATAAAAAGGCATATCAAAGGGAGACAGATCATTTATGGCTTTATTTCTTATAGGCTATACTAACTTGTGGTCTATAATAGTAACTAATACAATAATACAATGGTCTAATTACCAAAATTCTCCTAACTATGAGGTACTTAGTAAGTATGGTACTTTATATAAAAGCAAGGAATTTATTTGGTATACCCAAGTGTTATAGACTGTTTATAGCCTCTCTAAAAGTTGTATCTAAAAATTCTAACCCCCAATATGATGGTATAAGAAGGTAGGATTTTTGGAAAGTAATCAGATAATGAGGGCAGATATTTCATAAATGGGATAAGTACCCTTATAAGCAGAAACCCTAGAAAGATATCTCTCTCAACCATGTGATAATACAAGGAAAAGATGGCCATTTGCATACCAGGAATAGTGCCTCTCCAAACACTCGTTATGCCAACTCTTTGATCTTGCATTTCTCAAAATTAAGAACTGTGAGAAATTAATATTTGTTATTTAAACCACTCAGTCTTATGGTTTTCTTTCAATTGGCTCAGTGAGCGCAAGGCAGATTGACTAAAAGTCTAACCACATGTAATAAAATATAGGCACTCAAAAAAGGAAATCAGTATGCTATTAATAAAAGAAGGCAGTATAAGATAGAGCACAGAGATGGGTACAAAATATTAAAAAATAAATAAATAAACAAAAATGTCAAATGCCGGGAAGCCGGTATGGCTCAGTGGGTTAAGCGTTCACTTTGCAGCCCTGGGGACCGAGGATTGGATCCTGGCCCCAGCCTGTGTGGACCCGTATACTGAACTGGGGAATGCCCCCAGCTTAGTTCTCACCGGGGTGGGACCCCAGCCCAGATCCTGCCCTGTGCAGCCCCACACCCACCTGTGGAATGAAACTATGTGGAAAACCAAATGATGTGCAACTATGGAGACTGTTCTGGGCCCTCCCCCTTCTCTCTGTCTCTGTATCTCTGTATCTCTGTATCTCTCTCTCTCTCTCTCTCTCTCTCTCTCTCTCTCTCTCTCTCTCCCTCTCCCTCTCCCTCTCTCTCTGTCAAAAACAATAAAAATAAATCTTTAAAAAAAAATGTCAAATGTCCACTTCAGAATCTTGTGGTGTGTGAATGGGGGAAAAAAAAAACTGATGTAAAGAAATGAAAAATAAATAAGGTCAATAGAATGTTAACGTAGTCTGATTTGGTTGAAGAACAAGAGGAATAAATGACATCAGAATTGTTCAGTCTTTAACTTGTTGATCATCTCTATTTTCCTCTTTCTAGACTCCTCACATCATCCCAATCAGTAAATTACTCTTCCCAGTTTACATTAAGTTTGTAAGATGCATGTCAATTCCAGAAGCAGTTAAAAGAAAAAGTTTGAGCCAATGTTCATGCCCATGAATTACAGAATAGACTACTTTTACCAGCTACCAGCAGTCAGACCCTTGGCACAAATATTACAGAGCCTGGTATGTTTCTCCCTCAATCTTAGGAAGAGTGTCTAGCTTTAGCTAAAAAGCTTAGACTAACAGTTTTGTTTTGTTTTTACGGAATGTGCCAAAAACATTCTGTTCATGTGAGCCAAGCAACGTCTTGCTCCTTTGCTTCCTCAATCTAGGCATCAAAATAGTTGGGGGTGGGGGGCAGTTCTACTGGAGACATTTCTGAAAACTATGGAAGCTATAGAGATGTAAAACATTGTCAAGTGGTAACATTTAGAATTTTCCTCCCAAATAATCCATGGGAGTTGCTCCCTAATGCTTCTCACAGACCCCTTCCACCTTTCTCTGAATCCAATGGCAAATAATTTGTATGAACGTCACTTTCCTAATTGGTAATATGAAGTGTTTGAATTAAGTTATCTCTTATGGGTTCTTCTTAAGTTACATTTTGATGCTAGGTTGAAAATGGTGTTTGGAGTCATATTAAGAAAGGGCTTGACTGCTTTGTATTAGAAGTATGGTCTTCATACTATAAATGTTATTGAGAAGAATCATAGATATCACATCTTTCCTATATTTCTCACTGAAAAATGTGTGATTTGAAAAGGTATTATATCTTTTCATGAATTGATTTATTTTTTAAAATAAAGAAAATATTTTTTCATAGTTAAATGAAATACTCCTATCTCCATAACTATTAAAATATAATAGTAAGTAGAAGCCATCAAATCCTTTTGAAGGAAAGAGTACAATCACTAAAGGACAGTGAATTTGACAATGCTATGCTTGACATAATATTGATATAGGTACCTTATAAGCTACCAGATCTGGGTATCAGTAACAAATGAAAAAACAGAAAGTCTACAGAAAACAGTAACACTAAAGTCATAAATTATAACTGTGACAAATAAAGTAGCCAATTATTTATTTTCTTTAATATGAAATAAGACTTATTGAACACTAACTATGTAGATTTTTTTAAAACTTGCTTTAAATTTTAAATTAGGTGTCTTGAGTCCTAGTCTCCACTTTTCAGCTCAGTCATTTTCCACCACTGTCTGCTGCTTAATGTTTCTCTAAAGAAAAACTATACCGTAATTAAGGAAAAACATTCCCTTAAATGTATGTGTATACACATATATATCAATTGGAATCACGTACAGTTGAAAATGAGCACATACTTTTTCTCATATAATGAGAAATCTTAAGGTAACTAGTTGCTGATATTATTTAAGCTGCTCACTGAAGACATCAGGGACCCAATTTGTTTCTGGATTCAACACCAATATTCTTAGTATGTTGGATTTTTACCTGGTGCAAGTCATTTCTTGGTCAGAGTAGAGCTGCTACTTTTCAGATATCAAGTATAATTCAATAGATTAAGAAATCAACTCCTTCTGTGTTCGGTCTCAATGGCCTGAAGTCAAAGCATAAATACTAAAAGATGTAATGGCAACTAGAAAAGTGAGGAACTATATTGTATGACTGTTTTAGACCACCATGATTCATATCATGGAGCTGAGCATGCATGAACATAAAAATATATCAGGGTTCTTAATAAAAAAATGAATAGAGGAAAGAATACTGGGCAGGCAACTAGCAGAAGTGGCCATAATAAGGATAGTGGATACTTGTAAATACAATTGCCTTATGTAAAAAATGCTATAATAAATTGTGAAGGGTGATAAAGCATTTGTAAAATATGAGAAAAGAAAAGTCCTTCCAAAACAGATGCAATCATTTGTGACAATTAATTTTAATAAATGAAAGAAGTTTTATAATAGCTTTTAGCAGGTCCTTCCATGTAAAAAAATAAATATTGATATAATAATATCAAAAGATTAAAAGATCAAAAAGAATACTAAAGTTATTGACTGAATAGACAACCTTTTTAGTTTTCTTATGTAAACTTTTTATTAATTTATTTTATTGTTTGAGAGTAGGTGACAGAGATAGAAAAAGAAAGAGAGAGAAGTGTGAGGGCTCAGAGTAGTCTCCATAGTAATACGTCATTACTTGTGACATGGTTTCATTCCACACAGGTGGATGTTAGGTCCCACAGGGCAGGAACTGAACTGGAGACCTCGCTCTGGGGAGGCCCCACTAGGCCATCCTGGCAGTTACTAGTTGTGTTATGGTTCAACATATAGGTTTGCACGGGCTGGGGCTGGGAATCAAACCCCAGACCTCACGATTGCAAGGCAAGTGCTCAACCACTGCACTATCCCAGCATCCCTAGATAAACTTTTGAGAAGGATAATATAGTATATTTGTAATGGCAGAGATGGTTTAAACTGATAATATATTTTAAGGTACAAAAGTCACCCTTTCCTGTGAATTTACCCATGTTACATTAGGTGAATGATTCTAGCTTACTTTAATCGACAGACTGAATCTATTGTTCTATAGTTAGCGCTAGTCTAGGGCTGCCAGAAAGCATCTCATCACTTGGCATATCCCACATTTTAGACAAAAAGAAAAAAAAAGAAAAGATGGAGTGCAGTTGTTGAAGGATTTATAGACTTAGGACTCGACAGAAACAACAGCTGAGAACAGTCAAGTATGATGCTTCCTCCATAACTGTAATGAATTAGTAATAGTCATGGTCTTCTGGCCGGAAAAGGCCAAGGGAGAAAAACAGAATTTCAGGATTTTTATTTATTAACTACCTCAGTGTGATGTCAGCAAGCCCAATATATGGAAATGCAGTGCATTTAGATGTATTAATAATAAGTAATTGTTGCTATAATTGTTGAAATGATTTTCATTTCTGCTCTGCTTCTTTGACTTATAAAATGGTTTTGAATTTAAAAAATGATATGTGCAGACATTCTGGGTATAATGTTCACCCAATAAGCAATATATTTTCCTTTTGTATCATTTGTTTTCCACTATTATATTATTATATTGGGTGGAAAAATTGATTTAGACTATTTGTTGAAATATATGAGAAACATTGTTTTGAAAGTAAGAATTTTGATAATCAGTTCGCTTTAAAATACTATTTCCAATGGCATCTTGCTGAGGCTGTGCCAGCCGATGAGGAGACAATTGAAACAATAGGTTGGGAAACTTCAGAAATGTTGTGATATATTAACTACTGTTTAGGTAAAAGTATATGCACACACCCATGTACTCTATTTTATGAGGTCATGGTAGTGCAAATATAGTAGACTCTCAGTTAACTGGCACCCATGAGGATTGGTAGATGCCAAGTAAATGTAAGTAGATGATCTATTCATAGAACTCAAGCAACTGGCACTCTCAAGCAATAGGAAAAATCTCAAGAAACTAGCAAAACATTTATGCCAGTTGCTTGAGTTCCTGTTATCGAAGAGTCTAGTATAGATTAATGAATTGCAATTTTGAGATTGAAAAGGATTTGAAGAGAGTATAATTTCTGTGACTATTAGAGATTCCCTATTTCTTCCATCATTAATTCTTTGTCTTGATTCTACTGTGCTAATGTATTTGAAAAGAAGAGTTTTAGGAATTTTTACTTATATTTTTATTAGCACCCTGATGCATAATTTATTCATTTAAGTATAAGGATAAAAAGAGGCTTATATAAATCTTCATAATTTAACATAATTATCTTTAAATATGAAATTAACCTTAGATAAATCCACAGTAGTCATTTTTTTACCTATAACCCAGTTTGTTTTTCATTAGATTATAAGGGAAAATAGACTCAAAATTATTTCTATAATAGTAATTATAATACAAGCATTTAAATTATTTAAAATTTTATGTCTGCTAAAAACATCTGCCATATTTTATAAGAAACATTACTTTGGTTTTATAAAGGGAGTAAAGTATTAATATTAATATTTGTGTAGTTATTTTTTTAACTTTTTATATCACTGTAATTACTTAAATTCATAGTAACTTTATGGGGAAGCTAGTATGGCTCAGTGAGTTAAGCGCTCACTTCACAGTCCCGGGGTCCAAGGATCAAATCCCAGCCACGGCCCGTGTGGACCCATATGCTAAGCTGGGGAGTGCCCCAGTTCAGTTCTCACTGGGGTAAGACCCTGGCCCAGTTCCTGCCCTGTGCAGCCCCATGTCCACCTGTGGAATGAAGCTATGTGGAAAAACCAATGATGTACAACTATGGAGACTGTTCTGGGTCCTCCCCCTTCTCTCTGTCTCTGTCTCTGTATCTCTCTCTTTCTCTCTCTCTCTCTGTCAAAAACAATAAAAATAAAATCTTTAACAATAAAAAAAATCATAGTAACTTTAAATAACAAATATCTTTTCAGCTCTTGAAGACCTGCTAAGTAAAATAAGCCAATCACAAAAGGGAAAATATTATATGATCCTATTAATATGAGATACCAGGAGTAATCAAACAATGTTGCTTACTAGAGGTTGGGGAAAAGGAGAATGTAAATTGTAAAAAAAAAAAAGAAAAAAAAAAAAATTAGCCATTCAATGAGAGACATTTGAATATATATTTTTTAATATTTTATTTATTTATTTATTTATGACAGAGAGAGAGAGAGAGAGAGAGAGAGAGAGAGAGAGAGAACTGAACTGGGGGAACTCCCCAGTTCAGCATATGGTTCCACACGAGCCAGAGCTGGGATTCAATCCTCAGTCCCCAGGGATACAAAGTGAGCACTTTACCCACTGAGCCATCCCGGCTTCCCCATCATTTGAATATTTTTTCAGAAGTAATGTGTATCTTTTGTCTTCATTCCAAATGAAAAATAAAGAATGCATGTAAACCATTGAAGACAGAAGACCTGGTAGACAATTATTACCTCAGCAAATGTTATTTTTAGTAATATGGCAGTAAATGCTTCAGAAGGTCAGAGATCAATGTGAAATAATGCATATTTTAAATTAGTTCATGATTATATTTGTGACTATATCAAATTACATATTTAGAGTATTTTCCAGCATACTTTATTAAGAAACCCTTTTATTCCAGGAGGAATTGTGGATAAGGATCTCCGTCACTACCTCAACTTACGATTTCAGAAGGGTTCTGTGGACCACGAGCTTCAGCAAATCATTCGTGACAACCTCTACCTCCGCACAGTGCCATGTGAGTACAAGCAATGTTATTTTCCTTCTATGTTAATAGATAAATGCTCAGTAATATATTCATTATTTAAATGAAAAATTAAATCAAACTAGTTTCTTTTATGGTAGACATTTAGAACAGAAAACCAATTTGAGACATGGAAGTTTGAAATGCAAAAGCTTATACCTGCAGTTGTGTGGTTTATGATGCAGTTGTAGCCAGAAGAGACTTGTGATTTTGAAGCTATAAAACCTAACTTACTTCTTCAGTTAGTATTGAGAAATATGAATTCTAGTCCAGGATGTTGGTGGTTCTGAATGAATCATGATCAGTGTAGAACTCCTCATCAGGAAATAGGAGAATGCAAATACAATTTATTAGCTGAAACAACCTTCTGGTTTGTGGCAGGGGAGTCTCACAAGTGAAAAGAAAATTATGCATTGGAACATGAAGCAAAATGTTCTGTAATTCTTAGAAAGTGATGATGTTTTGTGTTGGGTATGAATTTCTTATATGCAGCCTATAAAATTCTCAGACAATCTCTGATTATGAACAGATGCTGCTTCAAAAGAGAGGATTGGTAAAATAATAACATTTACAAGTGAACTTCTTAAGACCTACTTCAGTTCATTTGAGAATCTTTGATACATTTATGACAAGTCCTTGAGTTGTCATAAATGTATCAAAGATTCTCAAGGACTTTTCAAGTCAGGTCCTAGATCTCAGATAGATATCAAAATCCATTTCCTTCAAGGTAGATTCAGTGACCTCCAGAGACTTTCCAATCTCTCCAGAGACTCTGATCCATGGGTGTCATGTGTATTCCTTTTATTTTAGTTCTGTTCTAAACTTTAATTAAATACAAAACCATGCATTCTGGAAAGTTGATATTAAAGAAAGAAATTATTGGCTAGAATAAATGAAATAAGTGAATACACACAGTCACACACATATTTTATTTCTGGGATTGAACTACCAGAACAATGTAAAAGGTATAGATCATAGATGATTATACTAAAATATTGAAAACACACAGAAGTGAAATGAATAATTCAAGAACCCAACCCTTTCATCTACACACATCTTAAAAGGGGTGGACTCTTGCTGTCGTGATCACTGAATGTTCTTTAAAACAAAAATGCCATGGGGAGGCTGGGATGGCTCAGTGGGTTGAGCACTCACTTTGCAACCCCGGGGACCAGGGATCAAATCCTGGCCCCGGCCTATGTGGACCCATATGCTGAGCTGGGGAGTGCCCCCAGTTCAGTTCTCACCGGAGTGAGACCCTGGCCCAGTTTCTGCCCTGTGCAGCCCCTCGCCCACCTGTGAAATGAAACTATGTGGGAAAACCAATGATGTACAGCTATGGAGACTGTTCTGGGCCCTCCTCCTTCTCTCTGTCACTGTCTCTGTATCTCTCTCTCTCTGTGTCAAAAACAATAATAAATAAATAAATAAATAAATAAATAAATAAATAAATAAATAAATAAATAAATAAAACAGAAATGCCAGAACACCATTATCAAATATTCCTAAATGAGAAAGCTTGCTGACTGACATCTTGTCAGTTCAAATGCTACCTCTGTCAGTGTATGCTGGCTAAGTGAATAGACTTTTGGAGTCTTTCTTTAAAAGCAGAAGTTGAGAAAAGTGCATTCTTAAAATTGTAAGTTTAATGTTAGAATGATGGGCAGAAGAAGATGGATTAAAGTGACTGAACTATTTATAAGGTAATGGGTGGACTCATTTTCAAAGCTGTGATGTTGTCAATGCAGCTGTGTAAATTTATCATTTATGACATGAAAGGAAGGAAATTTGAAACACCAAATAAAGAATCTAGGCACTTTATTATGTTTAAAAGCTGAGGGGAATAGATAAGAGGCTGACATTCAGAAACATTTGTCCTTGCAAAGGCGATGACATAAATAAGAAGTCTAATTTATATGAAGATAATGGGAGTAAATTTTGCATTATTTAATTAACTTCTTAAATAAGTCATTTCTCTTTAAAATATCAAGGAAATGCTATGAAGGAAAATAAATGTAAGAATAAAATAACTAGGCTTATTTGAGTAAACATACTTTCATGATGTGATTTCAGTACAAGGTTATAAATTCAATTAGAAATCCTTGAATAGCTCCTCTAAAGGAGATGATTAAAAAACTCAATGAATCTGAGTATTATAATCAAACATTTTTTAATGTGTAGCCACCATTCCTAATAGATAATTTTAATAACTCCATTTGCTAACAATGTTCTTAACTTGACATAAAACTGAAAAAAAATATCTAAGAAAAGATTCTGAATTATATTATCTATAATCACTTTTATGCTGATGAATTAGACCTGGGAAATCTACTATCTTTACTCAGTATATCTTTTAATGGAATGTTCAGCCATTTTCAGGCTGGCAAAAATGTGTCACGAGGGTTAAAAATCCTGCCATTGTTTAGAAACATGTTGGTATATTCAGCATGTCTGTTTGCCTTCAGTATAGAGTGACATTTTTTCCATTTTTCCTTTTGTCAAAAAATTCCCTTGGCTTTCAGATACTCAGAACCATAAAAGAAAAATGTATTACTGAAGATTATGTCACTATTCTGATACACACATACATTAATATGCATATGTCTGTTTAATCTATTAATGGCATCAGGATTACGTTCTAGATAACTCTATGGAAACAAAATTATATTCAACTTGTAACTATGATATGTGGGGCTGGCTTAACTTCTTTTACAAGGCAAAACTCAACTGAGTAATTCTGCTCATGACCACCACCAACTACAACTAGGAAGAAAGGAGCAAAATCTTGGATCTGGATTTTTTTACTGCCTGGTGATTAAGAAAGAGTTCTGGAATGAGGGCTTCAGAGATCTCCACCACTACCACCACCCCCTAACACACACACACACACACACACACACACACACACACACACACACACACACACACTTAGCCCAATTTACTCAGTTGTGGACAACTTGGCTCCTATACCTGCCTCTGAATCAAATCTGAGCCTGGCTGCTGACTGATTTCTGAGCTGACCATGGGAAGGAGGTGGACAGTCCACGTTTCTATTGGGTCTTAACTACAAATAATCCAAAATTTCATCAATCTATGTCCTGCCAATAAACAAGTGTTGACTGCATTTATCCTTTTCATTTTGTTTCCCCAGAACCTTAACTTAGAACTTAAGTTGTCAAAAATACTTTTTTTTAAGTTGCATCTCTAGGCCTGGAGGGCAGGGATGTGTCACAGAGACAACATTGTTGGGTATATAGTGAGTATGAATGCATGTACACACACACACACACACACACACACACACACACACACACACACACACACATATTCTGAGGCTCTCATGATATCAGTTAATCATTCTTTCAAACTGAATCATGGAGAAAAGAATAGGAACTGATTCTTCATATATTCTGTAGATTACTCAGTCACGTGATTCATATCCATCAAAGACCTAAATTTGTACCAAGTATGTGCCCTTTAGTTGCTAACTATATAATTAATGGGAGTAGTAGAAGACTTAAGAAAACCCTGGTGTTCTAAATATTTCTTTTTTAATGAATAGCATAAATAAATCTTTCTACTATTAAGTTTTAGTCTATATAGGTTTTATATGTTATGAAAATTCAGAGAAAATAAATAAATAATGATGAGCCAAAACTGTTATAATCTGGAATGTCATTAAAGATTAATCAATAAAATATACATAGATAAAGGACTCAGAGTTTAGAACATTAATCAAATGGAATTTCAATTATCTTGACAATACCAAAAAGGTAATTTTAGAAGCACTAAGTAAGCAGCATCTAGTTAGAGTTTCCATGGGATTGTTTCAGTATAGTATGTTAAGTGTATGAAGTTAAGGCAGCATGAGCTGTCCTTTGACTAATACATATTCAAAAGTGTATGAGGGAAATCAGTGAAATTAATAAATAAGATTACTGGATTTATTTTCAAATGTGTAGAGTAAAAAATGGAATTTATTTTGGTTGTAATAGTCTAGAGAGCATAATGTAGAGCATAATGATTATGTATAGTTACCTTGACTCTAATCAACTGTGATTAAGTTGACTAGACTTCTTAAATATGAAAAAAATAGGGGAAGCCCGGATGGCTCAATGAGTTAAGTGCTCACTTGCAGCCCCGGGGATCAAGGATCTAATCCCAGCCCTGGCCAATGTGCACCCATATGCTAAACTGGGGTGTGCCTCCCATGCAGGAGGCCCCCCAGTTTGGTTCTCGCCCCTCGATTTGGCTTCTGGCTTGAAGGGGCACGCCTCCCATGCAGGAGGGCCCTGGCTCAGTTCCTGCCCTCTGTGGTCCCCATCCATCTATGTGGAATGAACCCATGTCAAAAAACTGATGGCATACAGATATGGAAACTGCTCTGTGCACTCCCCTTCTCTCTTTTTCTCTCTCACTTTCTCTCAAACAATAAAATAAATCTTAAAAAAAGAAAAAATAATCAATTCCATTTATTGATGGAGTTCTAGTTCTTTCTATGCTTAATATTTTTTATAGATACAAATTAATTTTTGAAGCAGGTATGAGCACAGATATATATTCTAGACACATTTCTCCCCATTATACCAGATAACAAGAGGAAGGACTTCAGTGACCAATTTTAAAAGTTTTAAAATAAAATGGAAGGGAGTTAAATTTCAACTTCTCTCCCAAGATCATACTTTGTTATTTGGTGAGATGGTTTTATTGGGAAATATTTTAAATTTATTTGAAACCAAAAGAAATACCAGTGTATACCAAGTAAATGACAAATATGAATAAAATTGAAGTTATAAAACTATTTCATAAAAAGAAAATAAAATGGAAAACATAGATTTAAGATATGAAATAAATTACTTTTATGGAAGAGATGATTGAGGTATAATTCACAATGCTATTTCTATATATTTAAGCACTTTAAGTTAATATAACTGTACTGTGTTAAAAAAAGAAGCATTGTCAAGAATAAAATTATAAATTTTCTAATATATTTTTTAATTTTCTACTATTTTTCATGGAGACACAAACAGAAACAGGATATTTAAAAGTTATGAGAACTGTCTCCTTTTAAGAAGAGCAGTTACCAACATACCAAAAGGTACAGCTATGTAAGGGGCTGACATTCCTTTTCCCTAATTATATAATCCTATGGAGGACTGTGGTCAAAGAAGACTATTGGAGACAAGCTGGTGACCACATATCAATTAAAAAGTATCAAATTAAAATTAACGCAGAACTTTCTATTACACTGCATTGAGGGAAATCGTTTTAATTTATAAGCAAAAATCAGTATTTTTAAAGCTTGTAAAATATGTAATATTCATAAATCAATGTAATTTAGGGTAAGCAATCAATGAATCTTTCTAATTACTTCTAATTTTCATCACCATATCTAAGCATGTGGTAAGAAGGGAGAGTTGGCATCAACCTGTGGATTATTTTACAAAAAAAATTATCTTTCTTCTGTGAAATGAAACTCTGAGTTGAAGGTGATCAAGAACATGATTAAAAACTCAGAATATCTTTTAAAAAACCAGGCCTATAACTATATACAGAGATTGAGGCCTATAACTAGAGATGTCAGATCTACCTGAATTTTAAACCAGCATATTGAAACAGCTATATTTGGAAATCCATTTTAACCTTAATCTTATTGCTTCAAATAAGAATTATCAATTTAGTAGCTCTGTTGTGATGTTGCTTTTATAACGTGAATCATATTTTTTACAATTATTTCATAATCAAGATGCCAGATTTCTGTTCTTTAAAACAAACTTGATTTTTAAGAATAGCCTGGTTATATATTTGGTACTCAGTCTTGCCAATAAGGGTTATTAGAGAATAAATATGTCATTGGCATCATGGGCCAAACAAAAGGAAATCTGTAAACAAATGAAACTAAATTTTGTGAGGTATATAAACTCCCCTGGAAAGCTAGGCCAAAAGAAAAATTTCAAAAGTTTCTGAGCAATAGCAAATACTTGCAATTCTACTAGTTTACTCAATCACATGCCTGCCTGATTTATTTATTTAAAATGTGTTGTTACTTTATAAAAAGCTGTGGTAGGTTTAACCTGTCCCTATTATCATTGAGAATAGTAAGATCTAGTTTCATGTCATATATATGAAAGTACAATAGTTTTGTTTTGTTTTGATTTGTTTTGTTTTTTGGTGGGGGTGGGGTGGGGTGGAGGGGATGGGGTTTATTTTTCATTGAACAAAATGAATCCTTCTTTCCAGGTCAGTTAGTAACATTCATTGGTCTGGTAGACAGAGTACTCTACAGAAGAAAAATGGCTTTAAAATGTTGCCTAAAATGAAAAGTCAAAGTGCATTAGAAGTGATTGTATTGATGTATCCACTTGACACCACTGGACACCAGTTTTAGAATAAAGGAACATATCTGGCACGAAAGCAAGGGAATAAATGCAAACAGTGAACAACCTTACTGATCTTCCAAGCCACATAAAATTCCATTTACCCTGACTTGATTAGCTTTTTTAGTGGCTATGACACAATCTTTCCTTTTGGTTTTTCCATTTTGGTTTGTATATCTCTCCTCTTCATAAGAGGAAGGCTTTCCATAGTAAATCTGGTTCTGTGAACCATAGATGGAGGAGGTGGACGGTTTGTACTTCTTTGGCTTCAATGGCTGCAGCACATGGTCCAAGGAATAATTGGAGATTAGTGCCTGACTCCATCTTTCCACCTTCAGAAAATCCAGTTATCACTTTCAATGGGACATAGCTCACCTTTCAGGGGTTCCAGAATCTGCTCCCTAAAGACTTCAAAATTATAGCTTAGTTGTACAAAAGACGTTCAACACTTCTCATTGTACATCACTGCACTTTCTGAACAGCACGGATTAGGACTCTGTTGGGTTCGGACCTACCCAAGTATCCAAAATATGCTCACTAATATGTATATAGGCTGTTGGGTGATTATGTAGTTGAAGGAAAGATTTA
>PVKE010027879.1:0-21305 GCA_004027555.1 Craseonycteris thonglongyai | reverse complement strand
TGAATACTTTGTTCTTTTTTAAATGTTAGAAATGCTTCATTTGTCATCTAATTTCTATATTTACATGGATCTGTTTCTGGACATAGTATGTTTTATTCTATTGAATTGTATCTCCATTTTTATACCAATTCCACACTATTATAAAGATTTATTTTTATTGCTTTTGACAGAGAGAGAGAGAGAGAGAGAGAGAGAGAGAAGGGGTAGGGCCCAGAACAGTCTCCATAGTTGCACATCACTGGTTTTTCCACATGATTACAGTCCACAGGTGGGCGTGTGGCTGCACAGGGCAGGAACTGGGCCGGGTTTCACCTTGGTGAGAACCGAACTGGGGACACTCCACAGTTCAGCACATGGGTCCTCATGGGCTGGGGCCGGGTCTTGATCCTTGGTCCCCAGGACTGCAAAGTGGGCACTTAACTCACTGAGCCATCCCAGCTTCCTCACATACTCTTCTAATTACTGTTATTTTGTGCTGTTTTATATTTAGTGGATAGTTTCTACTGAATTGGTCTTATTTTTCAAAAAATGTATTTACTGCTCGTGTGCATTTTCTGTTCCTAGTGAACTTTAGTATAAACTTGTGTGGTTTGATGATAATCCTGCTAACATTTTTTTCTTGGTATTACTTCTTGAGTGTATTGATTTAATTAATATATTTACAGTTTTGAGAGTCAGTATCCAGGAACTCAGTATATCTTATCTAGCCCTTTTTTTCATGTCTTGGTAGCCTTCCCTAGTTGTTTATAAAATGGGTCTGATATATTTTATGTTAGGTTTATTTCTCAGTAGGTGGTCATTTTTGTTATTACCAAGTTTACATATAAATTATATATTTTTTTATTAGGTTTTTACTCATATATAGAGAAGTACTTAATTTATAGAAAAGTGCTTAATTTGAGTATGCTTATCTTGAATCTGTTCATCCATTGTTCCTTTTACTCAAATAGATAAATTACCTGCCCTCAAAGAGATACTGGGGAAAATTATTTTTTTTAGGAGACTTTTCCTTTTTGAGGAAAATGAGGTTTACCTCTTATAAAAGCTGGTTGGTAATAGCAGCCAGCCTCTTTTAAAGATGATTTTCTTTTTTTCTTTCTTTTTTTTTTTGGTTGATAAAAAGCTTAATACATGGAAGGATTAAGAAAGAGGATAATTTTAGAATAATTTCTTCATGGCGAAGTAAGAAATTAGAATAATTTCACATTCTCTCCCCAAAGAACCAATGACATTCCCTCCTGAGCCTACTGCAAGCCTTTGTTTCTTTTTGATTCGTATACTTGTCTCTGCATTTTTAGGATCTCTTCCATCTTCAGTCTAATAGGCTAGCTCTTCGGGGAAAGGCAGAGAGCCACCTCTAAGTCTCTTTCAGGCTAATAAGATAGCGGTATGGGATATTTCTATCTTGTGGTAGGAAAAAATAGAAGCCATTGGAAAAAATATCAGAGCTTTGTTGTTTTTCCTGGAAATTTTGATGTGCAGCATGAGACATCTGTTGGCCTCTGATATGCTTTTGATGTTCATTCATAAAATAAAGGCACTGAGTATAGTAGAAAGATACCGGTAGTTGGACTAGAAGATAACTTTTGCCTCCTAGGATGTGTCATTATATTGCTGAGCTTTTTTTTTTATTATTAGTTGTTTTACATAAACTTGCCCTGTCTGAAGAGATTGTATTAGAAGTTCCTAGGAAAGATTTGCATTGGGCAAATTTATGGTTGCTTTCAGAATTGTGTATTTTCCAATTTCTTTTTTACCCAATCTCCATTTTTGTCCTTCACTAGTCCTTCCCCACTTAAATTGGTCTTATTGTAAAATTTAAGCATTTTTGTTTCTACCTGGCAATGCTGAATTTCAACCTGATGCAGAGCTTTACATTCATAGCTTCAACATCACTCCCATTTAGTTATAGTTTTTTGTTTAATTGCTATTTGATATTATTTTTATTCTCCTTCTGATTTAAAAAGGTTTTGAAACTCTGTGAAGTTATGAAAAGTATTGTAAGTTTGTGTAGCTATTTTATTTATCCTTATAATTTATTTTTATTGAAGATAATTTTTTTGTTTATTCTTATAATTTATTTTTATTAAAGAAAGAAAAAGATTGCCCACATAATTTTATTTTCACTTGTATTTGTATATTAGTTAGAATGCAAGCACAGAAAACTTGATAAATAAGGAAATTTATTACTACATTGTAACTTGAAGGCTGAGGTAAGGCTGACTTGTAGAGTGATTAGTCCATGGCCTGTGACTCCATTTCTCAGCTTGGCCTTCTCTGTGTTGGCTTTGTATCTAACTTGGCTTAGTTCGCAAGCTGATGTCCATCATAGTGGCAAAATGGGTTTGTAAGGCCCAGGCTTCACCTTCTCAAATAAAGGGCATCTCTTCTGTTTGCTTTCTTACAAGAGCAAGATAGTGCCATTCTCAGAACCCTCCCTAAACACCTCCTCTTGTGTCACGGGCCTGAATTAAGTCATATAAGTATATTTTCTACTTAAACCAAATCTGGGGGAATGTCTTGAGTGTAGACCTGAGTTTCTGAATTATCATTGTGGCAAGGGGAATGGGAGTACCTTTAGATTAGCTGGGTTTATCATGGGAACTGGGAGTGGGTCAGCTTCCCATAAGCACATTGTCTCTGTGGGTTTCTGGTCATTATCTGAATTAAATTTATGGTACTATAGAAAGGGTGCTCGGTGGAATGTATACTGGGTAGGCAACCATCAATGTCCACTTGATAAGGAGCCCTATAAAATTTTATCTCAGGCCATAGGAAGTAACAGTAATAAATATAAAAGGAAAAACAGACTAAGCAAGTTTGAAATGGAGTTACTTGAAAACTTTCTTTGCGTTTTCCCAGTTTATAATGGTTGATTTCAGCTGACTGGCTAGAGCTACTTACAGAACAGAGGAAATTCATTAAAAATAATGAATTATTCAGTTGGATAGTGAAATTCAGTTATAAAGCACTTTCACTGTGCTATGGAGTTCAGCTCAGGTCAAGTCATATTCTGAGTTATGGGCAGTGAGGTTTTTCACAATGACGCAGCATAGGGAGAAGCTTTTATCTTTTCCCCCTGTTGCTAGCATTTTAATGGTTTATTATGTTTATTTGATTGGTTCCATTTACACTTTATTTCAATTGACTTAGTACAGTTTTAGTTTATACTTTATTATATTATATATTTGACAGTAATGAAAATTTGGTAGATAAATATAAAGAAGTAGGTCTCTCAAAAAAAGAAATGATCTTGTTATTTTTTAAAACTGCAGTGACTTACTATAGTCTAACCAAATGCTAATAGGTAGTTTTCTTTAGTTTTTCCAATTTGTTTGTCTGGGTTAGTTGGAGGGAAATTAAAATTAACAGAAATCTTGCAATAGATTAATGAAAGTCCTGAAAGCCCTTTAGGACTTTAATAAGGACTTTGTCATGTATTATTTGGTTTCTCTTTGTTTTCCTATATCCCTTCCTATTCCTGTTAGTACATGAAAAGTGGGAAGTAGTTCTCAAAAAACAATGCATGAGAATACGGTATAAATTACATCTTCTACAGTAAAGTATAGAATACGTGTATGTGTATATATGAGAGATGTCTGGAAAAAATTCAGCCATTGTCAACATAATGAGAACAGTTACAAAGGCTGGATACTTTCTGGACAGCCTTCGTATATGTGTGTATGTATATGTATATCTGTATCAATATTTATATAATGTCTATAAACTAGTTTCTACTATATTGTTAAGTATAGATAAACTCAAAGGGCAAGGTTGCATTTTCAGAAAATATATAATAACTCAGAATTTTGAAAGGTCGTGGCATTGTTAATTAAATTTGAAAGGCTTTTTGTTTGGAAGCTGCCTCTCTTGGTAAAAATAATTGTATAGGTGAAACCCAAAGAGTCTAACCAAAATTAGGGCATTATTAACCAAATTGAATTGCTGAAGCATTTATGCTGCTTGTTGGTTTTATGAGCTTTCTGTGCTAGGTTATTGCAAACACTTATTAATACAATCTTATAACTTCCCAATCATTGAAATTTGTTTTTCTCTATTCTTTTCTGTATGTGTGAAAAGTAGGAAAGCATATAAACATTACTATTGTAATGTAGATTGTAGTTTGAACTCCCCTAAATATAGTTTGTATAGTATAGTTAGAGAAAATAGATGCATGTTGAAATTGAGTATCCGTGGGTCAGGTCTTATGGGTAAGACGGAAGTCTTGAATAAATGAATCAATTTTTTCTTCTCTATTTGAATTTATGTTTTAAAAGAATATCCTGTGAAATACTTCAGTGCTTACCGGTAATTAACTTTGGGTAACTTTATACACTTTGTCTAGTTTGTATGGATATGATATCTCTATCTGAACCCACAGATTTTTGATTACTCTCAGCACACTAATGGGAATGAGGTATAATTGCAGTAAAAGATTACTACTCCTGTCAGTACAGCTCATATTTAACTGAAGTTTAAAAGATGTGACATTATGTTTATCACTGTTTATCTTCACATCAACTCTTGGTCAGTAAGGCAAGTAATATATAATAATAATGTAATATAAGGCAAGTAATGTAATCAGAATTTAATCCTATTTTACAGATGAGGAAATGAAAACTTAGAAAAGTAAAGGAACTTGTCCAAAGTCACATGGATTTTTAAAAATTTATTTTATTATTTTTGACAGAGACAGAGAGACAGAGAGAAGGGGGAAGGCCCAGAGTAGTCTCTATAGTTGTACATCATCAGTTTTTGACATAGTTTCGTTCCACACAGGTGGGTGGGGGCCACGCAGGGTGAGAACTGGGCTGTGGACCTTCAGCATGGGAGGCACACCCCAGTTCAGCATATGGGTCCACATGTGTCGGGGCTGGGATTTGGATCCTTGGTCCCTGGGGCTGCAAAGTGAGCAGTTAACCCACTGAGCCATCCTGGCTTCCCCATCACATGCATATTAAGTGGCCAAATGTCAAAGAATAATTTTCCAAAAAATTAAAGACTAATTCTTATACAAATATAGAATGAACACACGTCCCATTTATTCAGTTCCGTAAAGAAAGAACCAACAGGAGATAAAATTAGTTCAAAAAGGAACGAACATTATATAGTGTGTTAATCAGGATTATCCAGAAAAACAGAACCAAATAGGATATATAGGTAAACATATAGAAAGAGATTTATTATAAAGAATTGGCTCATGCAGTTATGGAGGCTGAGAGGTTCCATGATCTGGCGTTAGCAAGCTGGAAGCCGAAGAAAGCCAGTGGTGTAATTCTACTGCAAACCTGAAGGCCTGAGAACCAGAGGAACCAACGATGTAAGTCTTCCCAGTCCCAAAGCCCAAGAACCAGGAGAGTGTGAGGGTAGGAAAAGATAGCTTAAGTGGAGAACAAATCTGCCCTTCCTGTTTTTGTTCAACAGATTGGATAATATCTGCCCTCTGGTAAGGGTGTTCTTCCTTACTCAGTCTACCTATTCAAATGCTAATATCCTCTGGAAACACCCTTCCAGACATACCCAGAAGTAATATTTTACCATCTCAGGGCTGGTAACCCTCGGCTCAGTCAAGTTGACATGTAAAATTGACCATCACATATAGCCTTTGGAGAAATAACTTTGCAGTTAAGATTTCTAGGTTAGATGCAAAGCTGTCTTGTAGGGCAATGGAAACCATAGCATTTGAGGTTATCTTTTCTATTGGATAGAATTCAATTGCCTCTTTACCAGACAAAAATTTACAAGTTAACATGTGTCTTCATAGAGCTTTTTAATCAGTAGTAAATAATGAGTCAAATAAAGGTATGTTTCCTTTTGAAATACAATAATCCTTGAGTAGGTTTGTGCTCCTTCCTATATGACCTTGAAGGGACATACTGTCCCCATTTTGTTTTGCTTCTAACTTATGGATAATTTTTCCTGACACAAAGCAACATTGGAGCTTAGGGTTTCTAACTCCAAGTCCAGATTTCTTTCCACTTTACTTCCCTGCTTCTTCATAGTGTAATTTTTAGTATTAGTCTACTAACTTTTGCAGTATCAGCTAGCCTTTGTTATTAGTGTCCTTTGTGCACAGTGGGTGGTGACATAGCTTTTTTCCCCAGAGAAACGTTGTGAAACTCAATGGATGTTTGTAAAATTTGCATAAATGCCCAAGGCAGTAACTTACGTACCATGACTGCTCTTTTATGACATTTTGTTGACAACTTTTGGAACGATTATATAAACATCCTTGTATTTTGTATTAATAATGAGACTTTACAAACAGTGTATTTCATTGGATTAGCCTTTACATATTTTGAACAAAATAGAATTGAATCAGTTTAGGTCATAAGTGAAAATTCATCCACATTGAACAGTTTAATTGCCTATCAGAGTTAAGCATTGAACTGTTCCACTTGATGGTAATTTTTTCCTAGGTTTGAAATTGTTATCTGTATGTGCCATTTAACTTAACAGCTTTTTTTTTTTTTTTAATGCGTTTCAGAAAGGTTGGGATACTTTATTCAGTTAGCCCTCAAGCAAGTCAGTTATTGTGGTAATGGTAGATGTTTATCTCCTAACTTAAGTTAGAGGTTTTAGGAACAAAGAAATTTCTGAGCTAAGTGACTGAAACCCAGTTTTCTCTGGAGACTGATATTGTCCATCCACTCTCTAGAAGATAACACCATTCTGTGTGGGAAAATGCTGTGCTCTTGAGATAAATTTTCACTCTGCCAGAGTGAAGTAGAGAATAATTTAAAAGCTAGGTGATTAAAGACCTATTCTTTTTTTTTTTTAAAGCTATTTGGAATGCAGTTGGTCTTAATTTTCCTAAATTTGTTCTAACTTAAATCTTATTGGTGTGATTTTTATTGACATGAACAAGAAGTAGCTTCAGCAGACAACTTGTCCTATTAGTAATTGCTGTCAAATAAAATCACTTAAGATGAATTTCTTTTAAAATATAATTCATAATTTTTGCAGACAATCTCTTAACAGTTAATTGGCAAGTATATTACTATCCCTATAGTAAGCCCACCATTAATTTAGCTATTCTAAGTTTCATTTTGCAGCTAATTTTCCAAGAAAGGCTTGACCAGGAAGTTGAGTTCCTATTATATATTTTATGAATGTATTATGGTGATTAAAAAATAACCATCCTGAGTTAATAATAACAGCAGCATTGGATATTTTCTAGTCTTAGAGCATTTTGACTATGTTCTCTGGCAGCAGCTGGGCAAACTGGGCCACAATTGACTTGCTGCTTGTTTGTGTACTATGAGCTAAATGGTTTTTACATTTTTAAGTGTTTGAAAAAAATTGAAAGAATATTTTATAACATTTGTATAAATTTCAGATTTCACTGTTTATAAATAAAGTTTTATTGGAACATAGCCATGCTTATTTAAGTATTGTTGATGGCTTTGTGCTATGTCAGAGTTGAGTAGTAGCAACAGAGACAATTTGCCTGTGAAGCCTAGAATACTTATATCTCATTTTTTAGAGAAAAGTTTTGCTAACTCTTGTTCTACACTGTATAAAAAGGTTTGCTTTGATTATTCATTAAAAAAAAACCCAAACTTTCTTTTGTTGGCATACTTCCACCCTTCACCCCCCCCCCCCCCGCCCCCACTCCCATTGCTCAAAGTAACACACATTCTTATGGAAAATGGAGAACATGCAGAAAAGTATAAGGAAGGAAATAAAAAGCCATTTGTAGTTGTGAGATAACTAATAATATTTTGGTACACATTGCTCCAGACCTTTAAAAATATATTTAATATGTATAAATGATATCTATACACACACATACACAAATACATTTATTTTCTGAAATTAGTCTCACTGGCTTTTCATTTGATAAATTATAAGACATGTTTTTATAATAATAACAATAGTGTTCTGTTTTATGGAGTTATTTATTATATAACCATTTTTCCCTTGGACATATAGTCTGTTTATAACTTTTATTATTATAAACATCGTACATTACATTATATATTGTATTTTTTTTAATATTATATAACATGGATGACTATCCTCATATAAATCTTTCTGGGAAATGCAGGTTATTTTTGTTAGATTCTTAAAAATGAAACCATGGGTAAAATGGTATAAAAACTAAAGAAGTATTTTGAGAGAAATCTTGGTATTGTGTAAAAATGCTTCCTTGGCCTGTATTGATGAAGAAGATGGCTTATCTTCCACTTAGCCTGGGCTCCTGTTGGATATACTAATTTTCCTACTACACCATCAAACCAGTCCTTTTAATACTGTTAAAGCATATGGTTGATACTGGCAGTTGATGGACTGGAAGAACTTGGCCAGTGCCATACACTGGGCTCATAGTTTTTACTCACAATTCTGCAGTTTGGGTCAGTAAATAATTTGCTGTATATGGCACTCCTAGCATGAGTCACAAAACCATGGAGAATGCTTTGGGCCAGTATGAGTTGACACAGTAATCAGAAGTGGGGGATGAAGGGATGGGGAAAGAGATGTGCTCCCTTCAGTTGGTTTTTTTTTTTTTTAGAGAGAGAAATTAAAAAAAAAATTTTTTAATTGTTAAATTTATTAGGGTTACATTGGCCAGTAAAAATTTAATAGGTTCCAGGTATACAACTCTTTCCATCACCATATATTTAGCTCCCCCTTCCTCCTTTCTCACCCGCTCCTCTACTTAAGTAGATGCCGGAGGCCACCACCCTACCCTGTTTTTTGTGTGTGCCTTTTGAAGTAAACTCTATTTGTTAGCATATTCTAACTCCTTTCCCACTACTCATTTTGTAGTATACCTGCAATAATGTGCCCAAGTATTTCACTCAAAGAATGATTTGTGAAGGGGTATTGACTAAAAATTTTTTTGGATACTCATACCAGCTGGTAGTTTTGATCTTTCTATAGAAGAGGTTATATATAAATTGAGAGGCCTAGAGGCTATATTTTGGCTTGCAAAAGGGACTTGGAAATTGATATCAAATGTAAAATAGCATAGTGACATTAATTTCTTTGTCTTTTGAAAAATTGGAAAGTTTGGCCACACTGGGCCAACTCATTATTGGCAAGAGTTAGATGAAACAAAGTTAGTAACTTCTAGTCTGTGCTACAGCATAGTGATATGGGGTATAGGTAATGCAAAATTTTCATGGTTGCATAATTTTTAGAGCTTTCACAATTGTAAAACAAACTATTAGGGCCAGGGGACCAGGAAATCACAAAAGGGTAGTCATGAAGCTCATGACCAGAAGCATACAGCTCTCAGAAAGTCCCAGGCATCTGCGATACCAAGAAATGGCTTAGTTATGAAACACCCCCAACCTAGATGCAGGAGCTTCTTGATACCTTCCCACTTCCCTTCTGGTGCTACCTGTTACCTGCCCACAAGATGCGGTCCCAGCTTCCTATAAGTCGCTGATGCCACTTCCAGAGTCAGCCTGGCAGTTCTCTTTAATAAACTCACTTGCTAGCCTGAACTCTCAGTGTGTTCCTCCCTTGGCAAACCTCTCCCAAACCTTCAAAGATTATAATAGATGAAATTATATTTGAACATTCTTTATATAGATCCTCTATAAACTACTTGAACTCAGTAACATGTATGGCTATGCACAGTTACCATGGTCAAAAAGTGTTATATTGTGTCTGTGTCATGGTACTTCCTCCTGGCTTTCCTGTTAATTAATTTCCTGTTTAATTATTACTTTAATTGTACATGAGTATGTTATTTAATCACCAGGAAAATTATGTTTGTATACATAAAATTCTTTCAATTTTATTTGTCTTAAGTTTTATAATTTTACTACTAACATAGGCTAGAGCATGATTAGCTAATTACTAATGGCTGATACTTAATGTTTTCTAATAGAGAACAACTAATTCTCTTAGTCTTCTTGCTTATTATTTAATTTTTAATTACTTATTATGGGCTTTTGATGTGACAGTTTGTCAAACTCTGATTTTGATAGGATTGTAGGATATTTGATTTTAGAATTAAAAAGACTAGTGCTTATGTCTAGAAATAATAATTGAACATATATGATTCAATTGATACAATAAAGAAAATATAGGCTTTTATCACTTCAGCAATTCATATAAAATATTTTTGATTATCCAGAAGTATATTATACTTAAAATTTTTTAATATCAAACTAAATGAAGATAAATATTTCTGTACACTCTGTTTTTGTTTTGTCTCAATTTAAAAACATTTTTAATGAAATTTGTTCAAAATATACATAAGAATTCAGACAAACTAAAAATTGACAAAAAAAACTTTTCCCAAGGAATTAAAGAGCCACAGTATTTTAAGTACTTTATATTCAAATAATTTAATTTCTACAGATATTTACATTTTCATAATAATGTCTAATATATTGATTAAAGCTGGAACATCAGCTGATTCATCAGTTAAACCTACTAGTAAATATTTAATAAATAGGCATAAATAATATCTCAAAATTGGATTTGGTATTCCCATAATTCTTCATTCTTCAGACTAAATAAAGTTGGAGTATCAAACAAAACCCTCTGGTATCTTTTCATAAAATACCGATTTTACTAAACAAAAGATTTGAACCTTTGAAAGCATCATTGAGCACAAAATAAGCATATAGTTTTTAAAAAGATATTTGTAAAAGTAATACTCAGATTGAGCTCAAGAAGCTAGTTACAGGATTATGTAATTAGTAAAGCCCAGGTTCCACACTGCTGTTTGTTTCTGTGTATATGGAACACTATATTTGGAACCAGTGAGGCAAAGAAAATGGAAAAGTTGCCATTTTCAACTATTTTATTAGAGGATATGTTGAAGATTTGTTTAAGACACAAAGACAACACTAACCCAGAAAATTATTTAATGTAAAAGGTGTTCATTGTACAGATGAATTTATAAATGTTGACAGTGGCCTCCAGTTAGAAGGCTGTAGAGAATTCTGGAAGAAAAACACCCAGAAGGACATTGTTTGCTTGGCAGAGAACTTCCAAAATCAACTGAGGATGAAATATTCAAAATGGAAAAAAAAAATGAGAATTTTGAAGCGTATTATGGGAATAGTAGAAGTTTGGGACTGGCAATAAAAGAAATTATGAAGCAGGAGTGTCCTGGGCCACACTGTATGAAGAATTGTCTTGGGCCACACATAAAATACACTAACACTAACAATAGCTTATGAGTTATATAACTATCACAAAAAACCTCATAATGTTTTAATAAAGTTTATGAATTTGTGTGTTGAGTCGCATTCAAAGCCATCCTGGGCTGAATGCAGCCCATAGGCTGCAGGTTGGACAAGCTTGGTATAATACCTTTATATTAAGTTCATTAAAAACAAACAACCAAATAACAACAACAACAAAAAACTGATATGTTGTCTTATTCACAGGGAAGCTTTCATACATTAAAATTTGCCTGTAGTTCTGAATTGCACAATAAATCATGTCATAAAAGTGGTGAACCTAATGAAATCCAAGCTGCTATAGTACCTCCTTTTCAGGTTGAGGTAAAGAAATGTGATTAGCTATGTCATTATTAAAGTGTGTTGACAGTCCAAAGGACAATTTATAAACTCAAAGGAAAACTTCAAGTTATTCTATGTAAATGAGTCTTTGAAGATTTGAAATATAGTTACTGACTTCAAAAAATGATATTTTTACCCAACATTTTGATCACTTGAGTGAACTTAATCCAAAGGGCAGTGGTAATGTGGAAAATATATTAATGTGTACTGGCAAAGTTTATGGATTGAGAATAAAAATTCAGCTTTGGGAGAGTGATGTAAAAATAGTTTTAGAAGTGATTTTTAATTGCTGTTATTTAAATTCTAAAGAAGAATTAATAATATTGCAAAATCAGTGTGTGCCTGAGACAAAGCTTTAACATCATATTGAAATACTTGATATAAAAAAAATTCATTTGTAGGCATCCAAATTGGAAACGAAGAAGTTAAACTGTCAATTTTTGCAGACAGTGTGATCCTTTATATAGAAAATCCCAAAGACTCCACCAGAAAACTGTTAGAAATAATAAATGAATACAGTAAAGTTGCAGGATACAAAATCAATGTACAAAAATCCACAGCTTTTTTATATACAAACCAACAAAGCTTCAGAAAAAGAAATGAGAAAAACGATACCGTTTGTGATGAAAACAAAAGTAAAATATTTAGGACTAAACTTAACAAAGAATGTGAAGAACTTATACACGGAAAACTATAAAATACTACTAAAAGAAATTGAAGAAGATACAAAGAAATGGAAGGATATTCCGTGTTCATGGATTAGACGAATCAACATAGTTAAAATGGTCGATATTACCCAAAGCAATATACAGATTTAATGCAATTCCCATCAAAGTCCCACAGACATTCTTTCAAGAAATAGATAAAAAAGTTATCAGATTCATATGGAGCCACAAAAGGCCCCGAATTGCCAAAGCAATCCTCTGAAAACAAATAAGGCCAGAGGCATCACGCTCCCTGACTTCAGTCTACACTACAAAGCATCAATAATCTAAACAGCTTGGTTTGGGCAGAGAAACAGACATACAGACCAATGGAACAGAATCAAAAACCCAGAAATAAACCCACAAATATATGGACAGATAATCTTTGATAAAGGAGCACAAAATAATGGGGAAAAGAAAGCCTCTTCAGTAAATGGTGCTGGGAAAATTGGAAAACCACATGCAAAAGAATGAATTGGAACTGTGAACTGTCACCATATACCAAAATTAACTCAAAGTGGATTAAGGACTTCCACAAAAGATTGGAAACTATAAAGTGCATAGAAGAAGGCACTGGCACTAAACTTATAGACCTTTGCCTCAGAGAGCACTTTATGAACTTGACCCCAAAGGCAAGGGAAGTAAAAGCAGAAATAAATGAATGGGACTATATCCAACTAAAAGCTTCTACACAGCAAAGGACACCGTCAACAAAGTAAAAAGGAAACCAACAGAATGGGAGAATATATTTGCAAACAATGCCTCTGATAAAGGGCTAATATCTAAAATGTATAAAGAACTATACAACTCAACAAGAAAGAAACAAACGATCCAATTAAAAAATAGGCAGAAGACCTAAACAGGCACTTCGCTCCTAAAGACATACAAACAGCCAACAGATACATGAAAAAAATGCTTAACATCACTAGCAATTAGGGAAATGCAAATTAAAACCACAATGAGATACCACTTCACACCTGTTAGAATGGTTATAATCAGCAAGACAAGGAATAACAAGTGCTGGAGATGCTGTGGACAAAAAGGAACCCTCATACACTACTGGTGGGAATGTAAATTGGTACAACCACTGTGGAAGGCAGTGTGGAGATTCCTCAAAAAACTAGGAATGGACTTGCCATGTGACCCAGCAATCCCTCTCCTGGGTATCTACCTCAAAAACCTGAAAACCTTAATCTGCAAAGATACATGTACCCCAATGTTTATTGCAGCACTGTTCACGGTGGCCAAGTTGTGGAATCAACCAAAGTGTCCTCTGATAGATGACTGTATAAAGAAGTTGTGGTATATTTATACAATGGAATACTACTGAGCAATAAGAAAAGATGAAATATAGCAATTTGTGACAACATGGATGGACCTTGAAAACATTTTATTACCGTAAGTGAAATAAGTCAGAATGAAAGAGTGAAGAAACATATGACCTCACTTATAGGTGGAATATAAAACTGAAAGGAACAAAGAAACAAAGACTCATGGACAGTCAGTAGTTTAGTGGTTACCTGAGGGTAAGGGGTTAGGTAGGTGGCGGGGAGTAGGGATGGGGAATCAAACATATGATGATGGATAGTGAGCTGATTCTAGGTGGTGAGCACATAATGTAATGTATAGACAATGTAATGATAATTGTACACCTGGAAACAATTAATTTATATCAATTAATGTCACCCCAATAAATTTAACAACAAAAAAGTAAGCAATTGAGTCAGATAGTCAAGATAGGGTAAGATGACGGGAAGAGGAAACTATAGTAAGCAATATATATGTTTACATATATATTTAAATTTATACATATATTTAAATGGCTGGTTAAATTTATAACAAATGTTTAGAATATTGTAGCGATTCCTGAAATAGAAGAGCTAGCCATACTAAGAAAACTGAACAGCTATAATAAAAACCATATCAGCGAGAAGCAGTGGTTAGAAGTGTGGGGAAGTAAAAGCATTCTAAGAGTTTTACCTTGATAGGTTGAGAAAAGGTACACATATAGGGTCTTGGTGGGGAAGGGATTTAGTTTTATTATTTACATGAGATAGTGCAGTAAATGTAGGATGGAAAAAAGTGAAATTTTAATATTGACAATGGGAAAAAAAGTATGAATGATAATTTCACCTAGTCAGAAAAAATGGAAAAAGAATAAGAGGAAACCGAAGAAGGTAAGATAAATACTAATCGAAGTGGGATGAAAGGGGAAACTCAAGTTCTTACACTAACTGTGAATAAGATGAATATCCCCATTGAAAGATAGACCTGTACAAATTGAGCTATTCAAAACAAAAATCAAACATAAAAAAACCCAACAAAAATCCCAGGTGTTATTTAAAGATAGTCTTTTAAAAGAAGTGATAAAGATTGAAAAGTGGCAGGTGGTGGTAGATAGGCAAGATGATTCCAGGAAAATCCAAAGTGCAACAAAATATATTATTTATTTCAAAGAGGGATTTAAGACCTCTTAATGGTAGGTACAATGTGAAGCATTATGAAATGGTAAAAGACTTGATTTTAGAAAAAGATGTGTCAAAGTTGTACTTGGTAACAGCTAAATATACAGAGGGTGCCAAAAAAAAATGTATACACATTTTAAGAAAGGAAAAAACTGTTAAAATTGTTGTAATACCTACCAATAAGAGTAGATGAATACAAGTCACATTTGACTTCTGCTATTACAAGAGATACTCAAAGTAGTTACCATCATTATTTACGTAATGCATAGATAACATCTCTTAAAATGTGTATACATTTTTATTTTCACACCTCTGACATAAATAAAAAGTTCTATTGTTTAATGACTTGGATCCTTTCTAAGAATAATCTTTATTTGATCAATGATTACAATCCTCATATATGCTGAAGAATTGCCCTATTGCAAATTATTCTGTAACTTTCTTTTTCTTTATGCTTTTTATCTGTCCCAAGATCTCAGCAAATTTGACAAAGATGTTAGGTTTATAAAACAAGTTTATTTAAAAAATTTTTTTCTGGAAGCATCTAGACAGAATTTTATGTGGAAAGTAAGTATTTACATCTAAAAATTGGAAATCTGGGGAAGATGGGATGGTTCAGTGGGTTAAGCACTTGCTTTACAGCCCTGGGGCTGGAGTCCTGGCCCTGGCCTGTGCAGATCCATGTGCTGAAGTGGGGTGTGCTTCCCATGTGGGAGGCCCCCCCATTCCCCCACCTGGTTCCTGCCCTGAGCTGCCCTCATCCAACTGTGTGGAATGAAACCATGTTGAAAAATGATGATGTACAGCTATGGAGATTGCTCTGGGCACTCCCCCTACTCTGTCTCTCTCTGTCTCTCTCTCCTTCTCTGTCAAAAACAATAAAATAAATCTTAAAAAAAAAAAAAGTATTGAAAATCCTGGCCACAGCATTCAGACCAAAAAAAAAAGGCGTCCAAATCAGAAAGGAAGAAGTAAAACTCATTGTTTGCAGATGACATGATACTCTATTTAGAGAACCCAAAAGAGTCCATAAAAAAAAACTGTTAGAACTGATAAATGAATTCAGTAAAGTAGCAGGATACAAAATTAATATTAGGAAATTAGTTGCATTTTCATACACCACTAATGAACTATCAGAGAAATTAAGAAAATTTCATTTACAGTTGAATAGAAAAAAAAATTCCTAGGAATACATTTAACTAAGGATGTAAAAGACCTGTACTTGGAATATTATAAGACATTGAAGAAAGAAATTGAAGAAGATAAAAATAAATGGAAGCATATACCATGCACATGAATAGGAAGAATTAAAATAGTTAAAATGTCCATACTACCCCAAGCAATTTATAGATTCAGTATAATTCCTCTCAAAATACCAATGGCATTTTTTAAAATTGTGTATTCTTTTTTTTTTTTAAAGATTTATCTTATTGTTCTGAGAGAAGGTGTGTGAGAGAGAGAGAGAAGGGGAGAGGACCCAGAGCAGTCTCCATAATTGTACGTCATTAGTTGTGACATGGTTTCATTCCATACAGGTGGATGTGGGACCACGCAGGGCAGGAACTGAACTAGGGGTCTCTGGCATGGGAGTCGAGAACTTTGCTCCTGAGCCATCCCAGTGGTTACTAGTTGCAGTGCAGTTCAGCATACAGATTTGCACAGGCCTGGGTCAGAAATTGAACCTCAGGCCTTGTGATTGGGAGGTAAGCACTCAACCTACTGAGCTATCCCAGCATCCCCACCAATGGCATTTTTCACAGAACTTAAACAAGTAATTCTAAAATTGAAATGGAACCATAAAAGACCTCATATAGCCATGGCAATCTTGAGAAAGAAGAACACAGTTGGAGGTATCACGGTACCTGATATCAAACTACAATACAAAGCCATGGTAATCAAAACAGCATGGTACTGACATAAAAACAGACATATAGACCGATGGAACAGAATAGAGTCCAGAAATAAACTGACGCCTATATGGTCATTTAATCTGTTACAAAGGAGGCAAGAATATAGAATGGTGTAAAGACAGTTTATTCTACAAATGGTGTTGGGGAAATTGGACCACCTTCTTATTTCATATTCAAGAATAAAGTCACATGGATTAAAGACTTAAGTGTAAGACCCGAAACCATAAAATTTCTAGAAGAAAACATAGGTAGTAAACTATCTGATAATGTCCCGCATGATGTATTTTCTGATCTGTTAGGTCAGTGCAAAAGTAACTGCATAATTTTAAATCATTATAAATAGGCTCAAACATATCTTTATTAATCAAAATAGGAACCATTACAATCAACACATTTTTGCCAATGAGAAATAAGTTTGTTTGTTCCTATAGTGTAAAAATCCATGCTTTGGGATTCTGTGAACTCTTGGAAAGCATTTTCTGCATCCTGCTGGTTGTGAAAGTGTTTTCCCTGCAAAAAGTTGTCGAGATGCTTGAAGAAGTGGTAGTAGATTGGCGAGAGGTCAGGTGAATATAGCGGATGAAGCAAAACTTTGTACCCCAATTTGTTCAACTTCTGAAGTGTTGGTTGTTCAACGTGCAGTCTGGGATTTTCGTGGAGAAGAACTAGGCCCTTTCTGTTGACCAATTCCGGCTGCAGGCATTGCAGTTTTTGTGCATCTCATTGATTTGCTGAGCACACTTCTCACATGCAGTGGGATTCAGGAAGCTATAGTGGGTCAGACTGGCAGTAGACCACCACATAGTGACCATGACCATTTTTTTGGTGCATGTTTGGCTTTGGGAAGTGCTTTGGGCCTCTTCTTGGTCCAACCATTGAGCTGGTCACTGCTGGTTGTATAAAATCCACTTTTTGGTGCATGGCACAATCTGATCAAGAAATGGTTCACTGTTGTTGAGTAGAATAAGAGAAGATGACACTTTAAAACAAGGATTTTTTGGATTTTTGGTCAGCTCATGGGGCACCCACTTATCAAGCTTTTTCACCTTTCCAATTTGGTTCAATTGCCCAATGACCATAGAGTGGTTGATATTGAGAAGTGGCAACTTCTCATGTAGTTGTAAGAGAATCAGCTTAGATGATTGCTCTCAGTTGGTCATGTCAACTTCCAATGCCGGCCACTACACTCCGCATCTTCAAGGCTCTTGTCTACTTTGCAAACTTCCTGAACCACCACTATGCTGTACAATCATTAGCAGTTCCTGGGCCAAATGCATTGTTGATGTGAGTTGTCTCCACTGCTTTACAACCCATTTTGAACTCAAATAAGAAAATTGCTTGAATTTGCTTTTTGTCTAACATTGTTTCCATAATCTAAAATAAATATAAAATAAGTAGCAAGTAATAAGACATTAATAAAAAATATAAAGTAAGGAATACACATTAAAATGCTGTATAACATAACCACTTTTATTTAAGAATGTATTTCAATAGCAAATAGCAAATTTCAACAATGCACAATTGCAATTACTTTTGTGCCAACCTCGTATCTCCTCTGGCAATAGAAACAAGAGAAAAAAAAATAAGCAAATGGGACTGTATCAAACTAAAAGCTTTTTGCACAGCAAAGGAAATCATCAACAAAATGAAAAGACAGCCTATTGAATGGGAGGAAGTATTCACCAATGACACATCTGATAAGGGGTTAATATCCAAAATTTATGAAGAACTCATACATCTCAACACCAAAAAAAACAATCCAGTTAACAAATGGGCAGAGGACCTGAATAAACATTTCTTCAAGAGGACATACACATGGTCAATGTACATAAAAAAGGATCCCCAACATCACTAATCATGAAAGGTGCAAATTAAAACCACAATGAGATAACACCTCACATCTGTCATAAAGGTTATCACCAATAAATCAACAAACAACACGTATTGGCAAGGATGTGGAGAAAGGGGAACTTTTGTGCACTGTTGGTGGGGTTGTGCATTAGTGCAGCCACTATGGAAAACAGTATGGAGGTTCCTCAAAAAATTAAAAGTGGAACTACCTTATGGTTCAGCAATTCCACTTCTGGGTATTTATACAAAGAAATCCAAAACATTAATTTGAAAAGATATGATATGTACACTCCTATGTTCACAGCAGCACTATTTTCAGTAGCCAAGATATAAAAGCAACCTATGTGCCAATCAGTAGATGGTTAGATAAAGAAATTGTACATATATCCAATGGAATATTACTCTGCCATAAAAAGAATAAAATCTTATCATTTGTGATAATGTGGATGGACCTAGAGGGTATTATGCTAAGTGAAATAAGTCAGACAGAGAGAGGCAAATACCATATGATTTTGCTTATATGTGGACTCCAAAGAGCAAAATAAACAACAACAACAAAAAAAACCCAAAACAGAAACAGACTCATACTTGTAGATACAGAAAACAAACTGGTGGTTGTCAGACGGGTGAGGGTGAAGGGGTTGGGTGAAAAGGTGAAGGGATTAAGAAGTACAAATTGGGAAGCTGGGATGGCGCAGTGGGTTAAGTGCTCGCTTTGCAGCACTGGGGACAGAGGATCGAATCCCGGCTCCGGCCCCGGCCTGTGCTGACCATATGCTGAACTGGGGAGCTCCCCCAGTTCGGTTCTCTCTCTGTCTCTGTCTCTGTATTTCTCTCTCTGTCAAAAAATTAATAAATAAATAAATAAAACTTAAAAAAAATTTATAAAAGAAGAAGTACAAATTGGTAGTCACACAATAGTCATGGGGCTGTAAAGTACAGCATAGGAAATGTAGTCAATAATGTTGTAATGTCAACTGTAACTAAAAAAACAAAAACAAAAGAAAAAAGATTAAGAACAGACTATATACATATATTTGAGAGCTGTCTGGAAAAAAATCAGCCATTATCAGTATAACGAGAATTGGTTACATGGCTGGATACTTTATGGATAACTCTCTATGCTATCTATACTTTGGGACCAACTTTTGACTCGCTTGTCAGTGTTTTCATTTATGGCAAATATAAACTCATTAATAACCACTGCCATTTGTAAAATGCCTTATAGTGAATAAAGCATAAATATTTTACATATTTTATCTTATTACATATAATGCAGCTGGTAACACCAAAGACTGGAGTTGTTAATTCTGATTCAGTGAAGCATAGGTCTTACCCAGCTCCAAACTGCTAATGATTCAATAAATACAGGTAAGCACCAGGTAGAGATGGAATATTCCCTTCTTTTGGAGGAACCTCAAACTATTAAATACAGATTCCAATCCAACAATGACCTTTTCTTCTATATTAAGACATGTTATGGTTTTGGAATAAAAATAGTTTTGAGCAAAGTGTGCAAAAGAATACTGCAGAAAGGAAGTCGTTTTGGTTTTGGATCTCCTGTTTTATCTGTTTTATATTCTCTTAATTACACAGCTACATGACTATCAAGATAGGTACTCTTAAGTATTTTTCTGTTATCAATACCATGGGTAGGTTTCCAGGGCTACCATCTAGTGTGAGGTCATTAGCATGTTTACAGTATCTGTTGGTTGAGGTTTTCTATTCCCCCTCCTCCAGTAGGAAGAGTGAGTTACTGGTCTGTTAGTAATAACCCTTTCCTTTCCAGGGCATAAGAGTGGTAGAATTCTATATGGAGAATTTTGCTAAAATAGTCTTTAAATTTTCCATAAATTATCAATATTCTCAGTTTTGGGGGTTTATGCTTGGGAAAACTAGCAATTAAAATGGATACTTGTTTGATATTCTTTAATTTCTTCAGAGGTTTTATATTGCTGAATAGCAATAGGGATGACAGGTTGTCCCTAAATTGTAAATAGTTGTTTTGATTATTTCACATAAACATCATCTTGCAGCCTAAGAAACTGCAGGTGTATGTTCAAATCAGCTGCCCCTATACTAGAAATTTGAAATAATTGAACCTAAGGTTGGGGTTTGAAGAATTTTATTAAGAACTCAGGCTACTTTAATTTAGTATGTCACATGAGGGTATGGATCCATTTACCATTAACAAATTGGATAGGTCACGGTTCTCTTGTTCATTGTGTTCCCTGTAACCATTCTTGAAGTTTGATTTACATTGAGGACAGCCCTCAAAGCTAGTAACAGATTTAAAATATATATATACTCTAGGAAACTCTTATTTTTAGGGAAGCTTGTTCACTTGCTAGGCCAAGAACAATAAAACAAAAGCTAAAACAAAAAAACCCTAAAAAACCAACACCTTAGTATAGAAAAGCTGTTATCAGTCTCAAAATTTCTTTTCAAGTAGACTTGTGAACAAATCTAACAGCTGAGTTTACTTTAGATCTTAGGACAGATGATAAGAAAATTAAAGATGTCAAAATTTATAGGCGTTTGTACACCCAAGGATTCTCATTGTTAATGAAGTAAAGATTATTCTCTGAAAGAATCAGAGTCATAGAATAGTAGGATTTTGAAACTGCTGGAAACTTAGAACTCAGTTAAACTGGCTCACTTATTTTGAAAAGGAGAAATACTAAATGTATAATTTTTAGATCTAGCATATTGTATCTGTTTCTTTTTCTTTTGCAATTCCAGCTCTTATATCCTGTATTTGGTCATAGATGTCATAACTGACTATATATGTATGTTTGGTTCTTCCATTATATCGACAGGCCTATCTCTGAGTTGTAGTTATTCACAAAGTAATTTTTTTTTTTTTTTTTTTTTTTTTTT
>PVKE010027878.1:0-21305 GCA_004027555.1 Craseonycteris thonglongyai | reverse complement strand
GAGAGAGAGAGAGAGAGATACAGAGACAGAGAGAGAACTGAACTGGGGGAACTCCCCAGTTCAGCACATGGGTCCTCATGGGCCAGGGCCGGGATTCGATCCTTGGTCCCCGGCGTTGCAAAGTGAGCGCTTATCCCCCTGATCCATCCCGGCTTCCCCTTTTTTCTTTTTAAGTATTAGATAAGGTAACCTTAATATAGACAATTCCTGAATGACTTTATTGTGAGGGCATAAGTAGGTGACATTTAAGACTGCTTGTAGAGACTATCTTTGCCAACCATGAAAATAAATCCATGGGAATACTGACTTTAAGAGCATTTAGGGTTTCTTGATTTATTAAGATGTAAATTTGTTAGCAGCTTCTCTCTCTCTCTCTCTCTCTCTCTCTCTCTCTCTCTCTCTCTCTCTCGTAGCTATGCATATTTATTTTTTTAAAAATTTATTTTATTGTTTGAGAGAGAGAAAAAGTGGGAAGGGCCCAGAGCAATTCTCATAGTTGTACACCATTAGTTGTGACATTGTTTCATTCCACACAGATGGAGGTGGGCCACATGGAATGGAAACCAAACTGGGGGCCTCCCACATGGGAGGTGAGAACCTTCACCAACACCCCAGCAGTTACCAGTTGTGCCACAGTTTAGCATGTGGGTTTTCACAGTCTGGGACCAGGATTCTATCCTCAGACCTCATGGTTGCAAGGCAAGTGCTCAATCCGCTGAGCCATCCTGATATCCATAGATCTTTGTTAACCTCATGAATTCATAGTCAACTAGAAATAAAATTTTCATAAATCCTGTTCATTTTTAGAGAAAGACAATGATAAGTTCTAGCATTATTTACAGAACTATATATTTTTAAGAGTATTAACCTCTCTCTATTCTGCTTAAAGAATGTTATTTATAAAATAGGTAAATACATGTGGTCTATTATATGAATAATCTTCAGATTTAAAACTGAATTATTGTATGTGATGCTTTTCTTTACTAAACTTACATGAATCATTTTTCTTATTATATATTAGGTAGATCTTTAACAGCTCCAAGATATTTACAACATAGTTTCAGGTTGGAAAATAGTCATGTTAAATAAAGATATTTGGAGAGTTCAACTACAAACACTTCCAAACATGCAATGATTTACATTTTTTCTAAATTCACAGATAAAACTAAGAAAATAGTTGAAGGTTTTGAGGAAGGATAAGGATGTAGAAACCTAGGGAAGTAAATAACAGTTTCTTAACCATTACAGTCACTTCTACATCTTGGTTTCTGCCCCAACACCCACTTACATTTCATGTTTCCATTAAGCACTAAGAACTAAAAATAAAGTAATTATATCACAACCATGAAATCCAATCCAAAGAATCATGCATTCTTATTTCAGTAATGCTTCTATGTATAAATATTTTAAGAATAAAGATATTTTTGTGCTCTCTGGCTCACTAAAACTCAACAACACAAAGTATAATATTTATAAAAAGAAAAGTAACATTTTGGGCTAGTATTCACAGAGCTGTCTCCTAGATCAGGCGTTAAGGATGGGAAACCTCCAGCTTCACCTCCACCATCCTGGAAACTAAATGGAGAAAAGCCCTACTGCCAATTCTGTTTTGTCTTGATCACTGTCCAATCTGACCCCAGCAAGCTATGTTTCACACCCCATTTAGAGTATGCTTGGAGGGGCATCCAAAGATTTGGAAATAGACTCAAAGCTTATCTCGACTCTCCAGACATTAGCAGTGTGAAAACGTAACTTTTGAAAATAATGTTTCCTGTTCTTTCTGCTTATGATGAAGCCAAAAATTCCATAGGGACTGTTGTTCCCATGGAATTTTGGCACTTCCTCTTCAAGACACTGCCAGAATCTGGATGTGCAGAGGGGTATGAAAATTGAAACTGATTGAAGAGTTTCAAATCAGGACCACAACAAAGTTAGGGGAGCACATCTAACAGGGCAAGAGCTCCCAAGAACACTGAATATACAAGTATGAGCAGTTTCCCTAATGACATAGGGGAAGTACAGCCACCTTATCCTCTGGCATGACTCATTCTCAACATAAGTTTTAACATTAGAATATATGAGATATCCACACAGACTCACAATGAGCAACTTCTCATTCAGTCCAATATATAAAAGGAAAATGTTTAAAACTACTCTTTACAATTAAAGTCTTTGCTTACCACGAACAAAAAAGACTGATTGGGAAACAGAAAGAATAGTAAATGTAAAAAAACTGAACATATTATATTTTTTAACGAAATGATATTGGCGTTTTTAAAAAGGAAAACTTTTCTATGAAGATAACATTTTCATATAAGGACAGATAGTCCCTAAATTACACTGGTTTAACTTATGGTTTCTCAACTTAATGACAGCATGAAAGTGATGCAAATTTAGTAGAACCTTTACTTCAAATTTCAATCTTTTCTCAGGCTAGCAATATGTGGTAGGACACTGTTGTGATGCTGGGTGGCAGCAGCCATCCGCAGCTCGCAGTCAGCCATGTGGTCACCACGGTGAACAACCAATCTGCTACAGTGCATTCACTGTATTAGATGATTTTGCCCAACCTTCAGCAAATGTAAGGGTTCTGGGCATGTTTAAGGTAGACTAGGCTAAGCTACGATGTTTAGTAGGTTAGGTATGTTAAACACAGATTTGACTTAATATTTTCAACCTATGATGAGTGTATCAAGACATAATCTTATTGTAAGCTGAGGAGCATAGTTTTAGATATTAGTAAAATATACTACATGAAATGTACAGTTAACATACTAAAAGTTGCTCGAGGAACAAAAATGCAGATAAATAAAACTTTTCCTCTATTTTTTCCCCCAACATATTCAAAAAATTTCTCTCACTCAACAATTTTGTTTGGAAATTCTATTGTATTAAGGCCATCCGTTTATGAAACTATTAGTTTATACAACTATAGATTAAGAATATCATATGAAACATACTTTTAAAAGCTTTTAATTACGACTGTGTTTTGGTGTGAGTTAAGTTAACCTTTCATCATTTAGGTGAATGTGCTATTGGGATAACCAACTTAAAGACATGTTTATCAAATAAAAATGTGAGCAAATAGCATCACTGTCAACACAGAACACAGTGTAGCTCTGTTTGCCCACAGGTTGCAGAGGACTAAAGCCACCATCTAGTCATTCAACCCAAATATAAAGCACATCATCCTGATACACATATAAAAAAAAAAAAAACACTTTGAAATCCTGGATGTGAATTTTGCAAAAACCAAAGACAATATTTTAGTACTATAAAAACAATTTCATATATTTGATTCACATTAAATATGTGCTTTAGTATCAGAAATGTTCTTTAAATGGATAATAAGCCTTTTAAATAAAAAATGGGATGGGAGTATTTGAACTAAACCTATTTCTAAATATAATAGACCTTCTGTGATTGTGTGTAGAATATTTTTAAAGTTTTTTAAAGCTTATTTTATTGAGAGGTGATATATATATCACAGGTGGATGTAGGGCCACATGGGCTGGAAATCCAACCAGGGGCCTCCTGCATTGGTGGTGAGAACCTTTGCTACTCTGCTGTAACCGTGGTTACCAGTTGTGCAACAGTTCAGCATATGGGTTTGCATGGACTAAGGCTGGAAATCGAACACCAGACCTTGCGATTGCAAGGCTTCTGCTCAACACTGAGCAAACAAGGCATTCAATAAACTTTTTTTTTATATAAATAAGTATTTTTCCTTGAACATGCAAAGTCCAGACTGTCCAAACTGGACTCTATCCATCCCAAGAAGGGAGTTTCATATGGCAATAAAGAGAGAAGGCCATAGAATAGAATAGCTGAGGTGTACTTTTTCAGAATGAGTCCACAGTCAGAATGTACAAAATGAAGCAAGAAGGACACCGTTTTTTGTTTTGTAGTAGATATATCAGACTCAGGAGTCTTACCCACAAATAAGTCCTCAAATTATCTAGAGTCCAGTAAGCCAATTTTGAAGCATGCCTTTGCTATTTACTAGTTAGTACACAAGGCAGCAATAAAAAAGATGAAGATCTTGTGTTAAAGTAAACCACCCAGGGTGTAAACCATGCATCTGTACCTTACTAGTTGTCTATTGTTTTTTATTTATTTATTTATTTTTAAACTGAACTGGGGGCCTCACCGCATTCGGGAAGCACACCCCAGTTCAGCATGTGGGTCCGCCTGGGCGGGAGCCGGGTTTCCATCCTCAGTGCTTCAAACCGAGCGCTTAACCCACTGAGCCATCCTGGCTTTCCCCATACTAGCTGTCTAAACTCAGGGAAGTTACATAGCCTGCCTCTGAACTTTGCTTTCTCATCAACAAAGTAGACATAACAATGATTATCTCATAGTTTTTAAAGAAACTGAAGTCAGAGAATACATATACATACATATATACATGTATATAAAGCATGTATGCATATTTAATTATTTCCTGGACATGCTATATGATTGATAAATAATGGTTTAGATCTCTTTCTCTTCTCTTCTTTTGGAATATGAGACAACCTGCCCTACCACAGCCAGAATTAAAGTATAAGAGAAGTGGTCATAACTTATATAAATATCTCACTAAACCACATTAATAGAATTAAAGCACATTCACTAGTACTCAGAATTATGGGAACAGTGACATTCTCACTTTCAATTTGCCTCTCCTTATTCCTAAGCCTCCATTCTTGCTAATTGTAGTGCAAATTGGTGGCGAGTATGAGACATGGTTAATGGTGTTTGATGCAGGATGATGACAAAATGGGCAGTTAAAATTGCATCCATTTTTGGTAATTTTTTAGTCAAACCTTAAAGTTTATTCTCTACTAAGTTTGTTTTCTCTCAAACCATCTCCCCTTCACCATTAAAAATGGCATCTGGTTATGATCAAAGTTGTTATAACGTGTAAGACTGGAGATGTGCCCATATTCTACTCCTGTCTTCTACATTTTTGATGGAATCTGTTCTTTCCTGATGCACCCAGAATGTCTTTGACTCAGTGTTGGAAACACCACAAGCAACGTGATTCACAAAATAATGGGCAAAACTTCACTGTACTATTTTAAAATATATGTTCCCATTTTAGCATTCATGTTATAAACACCAGTGGTTAGCGACCTAGGAAAATGGGGCAGGTGTTGTTCTGTATACAACAGTATTACCATTGATGTCAGAGTTTCTAAAGAATTTCTTCCCAAATTCTCTGTAGATAGATATATGCTTTCCTGAGAAATACTGAGAGCTATGGGCTTTCTCAGAAAAATGCTGTAAAAAGGCAGTAGATTTTGAAGTATGTAGCAGGTAGACTTATTTTCTTAGACTAATTCTGTGACTATCATAGCATTAGTGCTAGATACTTAATTTTTCAAGAGGTTTAAGAGAGGTCAGGCATGATTCCACTGAAGGAACACTTTAACAAGCATAGTGAACAGGGAATCTAACCATCCAGGAGAACCACAAGGCTATTTTCTATGTAGGCATTGTCACATGCAGTCTGGCTCAGGATTCAGGATCTAGGATTCTTTGCCTCAGTCTTTGGTCTTTATACGACCTGATATATCCTTATAGCAATCAGGTGCTTATAATAACCTGAGGGCAGGCCAGCTGTGCTCATCAAAACCATTTATGATTCCCCTTGATTGTCCTGGATAAATGCCCATTTCTTTCTTGTTACCATGAACAAAGTTGCATTCATATCCATTTCTCATATCTTAGAATTTTCTTTTTGTCTCCCTTGCTTTTAATTTTTGGCTTTATTTGTAAACTTTAGTTAAGACTCACCTCTATAGCTCTTTTTATTCCAGGGTAGAGTACCTACCTCAGCTGGTACACCTTGGTTTGGATGGACCTCTGGGTTTCAACTCCCAGCTCCATCTGCTGCCTGGTACCCTGGGGGAAGGAGTGTCCCAGCCAAAGTGATTCAGGCAATAAAATGGTATCGATTACATTCTGATCTTTTCTATAATATATGTAGTATTGGAGCAACAGTAATGTTCTCGAAAATGTAGAAATATGTGTCTATTGTACACTGTATTAGTTTGTTGTTCTGAAATACATTTAGGTTATACCTTTAGGGCATAATTGATATAACCCAGGTATGAAAAAATAAGTTGAATTAAAGTAAAGATCAAAGGCAAAAATAAATTTGGTTGAGATATAAATGCCACAGTCACTCAGGTTTAGAGGAGGAGCAAGGAATTGGGCTTCGTTCTCTAAGCACAGCAGAACTAACATGCATGGAACATACTCTATGTGGCAGACAATGAACCAGGTGCTTATCTAGGATGTTCTGTTTAATCCTTCCAGCAACATTGGGAAATCTGAGTGTCTTACTTTAAAAGAAACTAATTTCCAAGAGATTAAGTCATTTGCCCATGATAACATAGTAAATAAATGCCAAAGAAGGGATTCGAACCTACTCTGTCGAACAAAACTACTTCTGTCTCTGCTACTCCATTCACAATTTTGTGCCCCAGGAAGAAGATAACTAAAGAAAGAATCCTGTCACCCTTATACATAACTATTGGTGCTCTAATACTTTCCCTATCTTTTCCGATGGATGATTAAGCGTGCTTGCATTTGTTTTCACTTGGGCCTTGTTTCCTTTTATTTAGGGGCAAGAAAGCACTGCATTGTAGTATTTATTAAGCATCCACATCTGCATAACACCTTTCAACCCCAAAAAACAATAAAAGGCAAGTGAAAATGACAAAGGCCCTGCCCTCTAGAACTTTATAATTAATAAAAGATGGGTGAGAGGTATGAGAAAAGGGACCTAGTCCTCAAATAAAATACTGTGCAATTTGAGAAATAAATAGAGACCAAGAATAGAAGTGAACCCACCATAGGATCGTCCCAACTAAATACACAGGGTCTCCCTCAGGAAACAAGCAAGTTAGGCTTGTGAGGGAGCTAAGGGTGTGATCATTTTAACCTGGCCAAGGACAATGTACTCAGACTTTCACTATCAGTTATCTTCGATCAGTTTGAAGCAAGGCTTTTAACAAGCTGTCATATTAGTGAGTTCTTCAGTTCCTCTGAGTATTTTGTTTAGCTATCGTGTCACTCTTTGCTGTGTCAGTCATTGCATGTGTGTGTGTTGAGAGGGCTGGGGTGGCAGCCAGGCTTTCAGTCAGGCAGATATCCCCATGCATACAGCAATGGCAAAGTGACTCAGACATATCTTTCAAAATGACTGTTCTTTATAACATTTTAAAATAGAACGAAATTGGGAGTGGAGGAGTAGTAAGATGATTTCTATAGTCCTTAAGAAAAAAAATTTTTTCCCCTCAGACTTCAAAGTCTCACCTAGCAGTAAACTAGTACAAATTGCTGACTTGGCTTCTTTCTGTTCGGCTTACTAAATAATGATATCCTGTATAAGGAAAGAAAGTTGTAGAACATATATGGCTATGCAAGAAATGAACAATATGTATTTAGACTATCTGAAAGTGAAGAAAATAAAGAGGGAAAGGGGAAGTTTTCCTGGTGAGCCTTCTATTGTAAATGCATTAAAATGTGAATTAATGATGAAATTATCCCAGCAATGACATCACACAACGATTATAAAATCTAAAATTGAGAACGACTATTTTCAGAAAATTGTAATGATTTTCGTGCAAACAGGCTGGCAGTTTAGTATTTATACACACACACACACACATATACACACATACCTATTCTTACACAACTGCTTACTCTACAGAAATTTCAATTTTATATGGACCTAGGAAGTGAAAGTATTGTTTGCTATCTTCACAGTAGAATTTTTCTTTTCAGGGATCCATTATTCATTGATAGTTTATTACTCAGAAAGGAGTATTAATATAGAAACTGTACCTGTCCAGTTTTGATGCCCAACTCTGCTGAGAAAATCAACTCAGAGCCCAGCTGGTCTAAAAATTTATCACACTCTTCCTGGTGTAGGAAATGGTCAAATGTGTACTATATTATTATATTGTCCATGGATTTATGCAACTCTATTGAACATTTTATTACTTATTCTGGGTCTACTTATTAAAACTACATTTTACATGCCTAATAATGCAATTCAAATTGTAGCAAATATGAAACACTGACATGCAGCGTAGGGAAATGATACCTGAGTAATTTTACCTGATTCACTGAGAGACAGGAGAATTACCTTTATTGTAATGAGCTGTGCAGGGTGCTTCAGGTTGCTTTTTCACATTTGAGAGTCTGTTATCCCACCTTTCTCTTGAAATCTAAAGCCTCTGTCAGCTCATACAGGAAACTTGGATGTGTTTCATACTATCATGCCCTCATCCAAGGGCAAGCAGTGGTGAAAGGAAGGAGGGGGAAAGGAGAGAAGGAGGATTGCTGTTGTTTTACAGGAAATCCATACACCCGTGGGATGCTTTTCAGAATCCAGAGTTCAACATGTAAACAGTCCACATAATTTTTTGTTTCCATTCATTATTTTCCTCTTAAAATTTTCTTTGTTTGTTTTAATGTGTGACTACAGTGACAGAGAGTTGGTGCCAACAGCTCTATGAATGGCTTTTCATCTCATACCCTTAGTAAAAACAGTTAACTAGGCACTGGTGAGGGATTCTGTAACTACATGACGCAAAGCTGGCTCCAATGCCAAGTGTGGCGCGCCAGATGTGGGAATGCGTTCTGGAGCGCAGCATCAGAAGCCCCAGCAGCTCACCACAGCCGTTAATCTCCAGACCTCTGGGAGTTCCGGGGAGTGCTGTAAAAGCCGGCCCTGCCAAGGCTGCTTCAGATAAAGCCATCAATGCATTGTAAAAAAGACACAAAACCTATTTCATGGGCTGCACTGATCAAGCAATTACAATCATTGACTACATTAAGCAAAGAAACAGCGGGGTGCCCTATAAAATTGACTGCCAACTTGAATAATCAATAGACTCCATGTAGAGTAAATTAAATAACTGAAAAACTATTTGGAAAAGCTGAAGTTAAAAAGCCAATCAGTAATCCCTCATCCATAGCAAAACAATCCTGCTTCCAAAACATCCTTTGGTTGGCTGTAATTCTTATCCCTGGGAAATTCTGGAATGGTGGTGATCTTGGGAAAAGGGAGAGTCTTCTATCTCTTTTATCCTTCATTTTCATAAATGAACATTTAATTTGAATGTTGTTTATAATCAATTGATGGGCTCTCTCTGTCATCTGTAGCTGAGTGCACACCAAAGGCAGGAAGGTTTTTGATTGAAAGTTAACATTCTGATATGAGGCATTAAGGTTTGACATGGTTCATGGTTTAACCTTGGGCTTACAATCACAAAGCCTTTTTCTTATTAATTTAGAATCATTTAAATTGGAAGATTTGTAAATATTAAATTTTGTGTAAAATAAAGCCACAGGGGAAGAGGCAGAGCTATGTAAAAGCCCTTTTCAGGTTTTGACTTATTTACCTGATCAGAGCAAAAACAACCAAATTTCATATCCCTTTCTATAAGCTGCTTTTATCCTTTTTTCTCTACTCAAAAATGACAAAACACTCAGAAAAATAAACACTAATTTATATTTATGTTACTGGTGCCATGAAAAGTTTGCATTTTGCAAGAAATTATATTTTCATTGGCACACAGATATTTGTTTGCTTTGTTTAGTGCTAGGAAAATAATTTCTTATTGTCTTATTAGATATCCACAAGAAAAAAAAATAATGGAAATGTGAGAATAATTTTTTCTCATTATTAACCAAAAGATCAAATCATTTGTATGAGTTTTCTCCATGATTAAAATATAATGAAAATAATTTCAGATCTCAAAAGTCAGGTTAGTTGGTAGCAATATATCTGGATCTGAAGATGCTAGCACTAAAAAGATTAGCAAGTCTTACGTGTTTTTAACAAAGATATTTTTGCACCAGAAAATAAAAAAATATTATTTGAAACTATTATTGTAGTGACAATACAATTATTTCTGTAGTCAGGCCTCTCTCTAAAAACAATATATGATAGTAATTGTAGGAAGACACCTACGGCACTGATGAATGCATCATTAAGTAGGCATTATCGCCATTCCTACTGAATCTAATATCACCCTGATACTATGAATGATTTGCATATTAGCAAAAATATTGAGGTGTATTTAATGTGGCATTTGAATTAACTCTTAACAGCATGCAAGTTCTTTGAGGCCAAGTTAGTGAAAAAATTGCAGGATGGACTTGGAAATAATTGTCACAAGCTAGGCTTTGTGAACCAAGGTATCTAGAAAATAACAGTATTATTTTTAACACATTGACGTGTTATATAGAGCCTCCTACCATGGAACACAATAAATTAGTTGTCAATGAACAGCTTGTTTTAACAACACTGTTTCCTTTCCTGGTAAACCTAATATGGACAAAATCCTCTGAAATGGTGCATTTAATGAGAAAACTTTATTTTTGTTTAAGCTACAAAAGGAAAAAGAGAAATATGATGAACTGAAGATGATTATGTGTCACAATAAAATTCTCCAACTTGTCTGCTGATGAGCTGATAATGCTGCCCATAAAAGTAAGAGGAAAGTGCTGCTGAGCTCTCGATAAAAAGTCTTGTTGAAACCTATTGTATTTACTTCTTATTAAATTCTGAACTCAAATAGACCTTGATTGTTGAGAGCTTAGGTATTTAAAAGCTTTAAGATCATCAATTACATTACTCATAATTTCCACATCTGCCTCTCCTGCTGCAATTCAGGGAGTAGGAGAGAGAGAGAGATGAGAGAGAGAGAGAAAGAGAGAGAGAGAGAGACTATTACAACAGCTTCCCTGCAATGTGATTACTGGGAGTCTCTGTTACAATGTCCACTTGATATGCTGTTAAGATGTGAACCTAGCCACAGTTTTTAGTTTTATGGAACCGGCCCTACATGGATAGCTTTTGGTAATAATGGAAATAAAATGGCAAGAGGCCTGCCAAATGAGTGGGGAGAAACAGAGGGCTATCTGAAAACCCAAACTCCTGTAGGTCATAAGGAAAGCTTGCTGTTTCCAGCAACCCTCTCTTATCTTTCTGCTAAAAATTAGCTTTGTGGGAGCTAATATACATTTTCATTGGAACAAAATAAAATTTAAAAGGCCATTATGTAACTGAATAGCCATTTGGTTATGTTTATGCTTTATAGAAGCTGGCTGTGGGTATTAAGAACCTAGGGAATTCTTATTGTCAAAATGTTGCCAAAGCAACACAACTGTTTTTATTGTTGTTGTTATGGTTTTTTAAAATACCTTATTTTTTAACTCCTAAGGGAAAGAATATCTTGGGGGTAGTTTTCACAATCTTTTCAACAGTGTAAAATTAATTGTTATCTTTCAGTAAAGCATTTTAATACACAAAATTATATACACAAATTTTACTTTGCTTCATTGGATCTTACCACACCCAAAGAATTGAACATAGGATGCTTGTGTATTTAATGAAGAAGAAATTTTGAGTCCAATTTATGATCAAAATTCTATATTTGGTTTGATTATGGAGTTGTTTTTTTTTTTAAAGACAGGTTTGCATGCACACACAGACACATATACAGGCACATGCACACAGAAATATAGTCATGTTTTCCCAGAAGCAAAAAGACAGCATATTTGAACAGAACATTGAAAATCTTAAAAGGGGGAGGTGAAAAGACTGAGGAGACATTTCCCTAAAAATGATTCCTTCTAGGGAAAATTTTTGGTTTCTGCATTTTTACCTTTTCTGTAATGCTTTTTCACTTATAAATCTGCCCCTCTCTCTGAAGAATAAGCCCTGACATCACAAATTTAAGGCCTCATTTCCTAACTCTTATACATAAAGATAAGATGTATTTGTTATTGACAATTACTAAAGAATCTACAGCATTTCATTGTTATTTGGCTAAAAGTTTTATTGAGCATGTAATTTTTATATACCATGTAGCAATTAAACACATATAGAAATTGTGCTGAAATATTTTCAGTTTTTTTGTTAAGATGATTTAGCATCGAGAAAGAAAACATTCCATTCTGAGTGAGCTCTATTTTCTCCTCCCTCCAAGAAAAACATAATAGGAGAAAATAATTGATGTCACTTCATCTAGAAGAACAACAGTTTACAGGCTCTGTGACAGTATTTACATGTTCAAAAGTATATGAAGCACATGTTGTAACTGATTAGGGTAAAGTGTAAAGTGTTCTCAAATGCTTCATCACAAAAATAGACTTTGAAATGTATTTCTTCAGATATAGTTACTGGATTATTCATATTTATCATAAACAAAAGTAAAAATCTACCTGCAAAAAGAGTTTTAGAAATGTTTTTAAAATTCTGATCAAGATAGCAAGCTGGTAAATTCTGAGCTCACATCCTCTCATCACCATATCAGAATTACAACTAAATTATAGAACAACCATCATTGAAAACCATCTGTAGTTCAGCTGAACAGAATCCATTTAAGGATATAAAGAAGCTACTATGAGACTGATAGGAGGGGCAGAGATACAAATTAGGCAGGTCCAAAACTCGTGGTGTGTCAATTAATATCAGAAGAGATATTTTGGCTGCTGAGGTCCTTCCTAAGAAGCACTAGGTCCCAGCCCCACAGAGGGGCCCTCAGCTCTTACAGTTCCAGGAAGAGGAGCCCCATAACTTCTGTCTGTGAAAACCAGTGAGGATTGCATTCAAGTGAGATGAGAGGCTGTTGAACTCTCTGGTGCTTTTCTTTAGGAGCCTCACAGGGCCTGGATGGCTCACATATTCACTCACTCTGGGCTACATTGCAGAGCAGCTCAAAGAGTACCAGGAACATATGGGAAGAAAGTGAGTTGACTAGCTTCAGGGTAAAGGCTGCAGGGACAGCTCTCTCCAGGGATAGAAGCACTGACAGGCAACATTGCTTCCTTGTTGAGCCTTCCGCCTACTCAGCAGGCAGGCACAGGTAGGTGTCAAGCCTAAGATCTCTATTAAAGTGGCTAACTGATTCCCTAAGGCCCTGCCCCATCCAAATAGCAAGCCCATTTCAAGCCTCTTCTAGTGGATCTTCCACTCGTGTATCCTGCCTCATCTCATGTTGTAGGTTCTTCTAATTTTTTTTTAATTTCCTAGATCTCCAACCAAGCAATGACTGGCCTTAACATGTGGTCTGTTTCTTGCTAAGTGGCCCCAATCTAGCACAAGCAGTGACTGGCCTCAACTTCCAATGTTCAGGTGGTGCCAAGCCTGGCATAAGCTGTAGCCAGTGTTGATCTGGATTGTCACTTCAATTAAGTGGCCACAAATACAACACAAGAAGCATCTGTCCTTAGCTCATATTGTGGTGCCCACCAAAGGGTCCTAGTTCTGGAATTAGTGGCATTTGGCTTTGTTTCATAGCATAGACTTTCATAAGTATCACTATCCCAGCACAAGCGGCAACCAAACATGGATTACTTTCAATCTCCTGTTAGTAATCCCTAAATTGGGCACAAATAGCATCTGACATTGGCCTGCTCTGGAGTTTCTCCCATAGGCCTCCAGGAACAAACAAACAAACAACAACAACAAACAAACAAAAAATCCACATAGCTAATGGCAAGCTTAAGAATATACCAAAGTACCACCCAACCACCTCTACATCTGACACATGGAAGCACAAACACAATTTGCACCAGAGTCCTGCTATGAAAATTCCTACTTTGTGGGATCAGCAACTACAAACAGCTTGTCCAGTCCAGTAATATTCACCCTCACAGCCACTCAGCCTGATGATAAGTCTTATCCACTTACAGGCCAAGAGCAATCGATGTTCAATGTCAATAAGAAAGTGCACAAAACTCACACAAGAAACACTCCTGGAGTACCCAGCTCAGGTAAACAGATAGACTGTGCCACTATGCCTCACAGGACACCTACTACATAAGGCTACTTTGCCAAGATGGGGAAATATAGCATATCCACCTAATACAATTGAAACAAACACAGGAAGTCAGCCAAAATGAGGAGAAAAAGAAACATGTCCCAAGTTAAAGAACAAGACAAAACTTTAGAAAAAGAACAATATGAAATATGTAAGCCATCTACTAGATACAAAGTCCAAAATACTGGATATAGTAATGCTCAATAAACTTAGGGTAGTTGGTGAACACAGTGAGAAATTCAACAAAGAAACCATGAAAAAAGAACCAGTAAAAAATACAGTATTTGAAATGAAGGATACACTAGATGGAATCACCAGCAGATTAGATGAAACAGAATTGAAGATATCTGACAAGGTAGCAGAAAACAATTAATCAGAACTGCAAGAGAGAGAGAGAAGAAAATAATAATGAAAGAATTTTAAAAATGAGGATAGTTTAAGGGACCTCAATGACAACATCAAGCATACCAATTTTTCATCATAAGGGTACAAGAAAAAGAAGAGAAAGAGCAAAAAGTTGAAAACTTATTTTTAAAAATTAATGACAAAAAACCTTCCTAACCTGGTGAAGGAAACAGACATATATGTCAAGGAAGTGAACAGAGTCTCAAACAAATTTAACCCAAAGAGCCCACACCAAGACACCTCATAATGAAAATGCAAAAGGTTAAATACAAAGAGAGAAATGTAAAAGTAGTAAGACAAGAGCAGTTAGTTACATACAAGAATACTTTCATAATACTGTCAGCTGATATTTTCAACAATAACTTTGCAGGCCAAAATAGATTGGCCTGAAGTATTTTAAGTAATATAAAGCAAAGACCTACAACAAAGATTACATAGCAGAGCTGTCATTTAGAATAAAATATGAAATAAAGAGTTTCCCAGATAAGAAAAGGCTAGATTTCATCACAAAACAATATTACAAGATATGTTGGGGAAACTGGGGTGGCTCAGTGGGTTAAGCACTCACTTGGCGGCCCTGGGGTCTAAGGATTGAATCCTCACCTTGACCCACGCAGGCCCATATGCTAAATTTGGGGGTGCTTCCCATGAGGGATGCCTCCAGTTCAGTTTTTACCCCTGGGTTTGGCCCCTGACTTAAGTGGGTGTGCCTTTCATGTGGGAGGCCCCAGCCCTGTTCCTGCCCTGTGTAGCCTCCACCTACCCTTGTGGAACTAAACCATGTTGAAAAACTGATGATGTACAACTATGGAGACTTCTCTGGTCCCTCCCCCTTCTTTCTGTCTCTCTCTGTCTCTGTCTCCATTTTTGTCAAACACAGTAAAATAAATCTTAAAAATTGTTAAAGGGACTTATTTAAGTAGAAAAGAAAAGATCATAAATATAAATAAAAAATATAGTAAAAAAGTTTGCACTGACAAAGGCAATCACTCAGTAAATCAATGAACTATAATGCTAGTGCAAAAGTTAAATGACAAAAGTAGGAAGACTATGTGTAACTACAACAATAAATTAAGAGACACAAACATGTATGCACAATATGAGTAAAATAACTTATGAAAACAACATGAAGGACTGAGTAAAAATTGTAATAATTTTATAATGTGTTTGAACTAAAGTGACCATCAACTTAAAATAGACTATTATAAGAAATGCTTGGAATATATGGAACATATGGTAACCACAAACCAAAATATACTAGTGGTACACAGGAAATACAAAGAAAGGTATCCAAATATAATACTATAGAAAGTCATCAATATATAAAAGAAGAGAGGGAGAAAAAATTTAAAAAGCAGAAAACTACAGAAACAATCAGCAAACAATTAATAAAATGGCAATAACTACATACCTATCACTAATTAAATGTAAAGAGATGAAACACTCTTGTCCAAGCTTGTCCAACCTGCAGTCCTCAGGTTACATGCAGTCTGAGATGGTGTTGAATGTGGTCCAACAAAAATTAGTAAACTTTCTTAAAACATTATGAATTTTTTTTCTGTGTGTTTTTAAGCTTATTAGCTATCATTAGTATTAGTGTATTTTATGTATGTCCCAAGACATTTTTTTTCTTCCAATGTAGCCCATGGAACCCAAAAGATTAGACACCTCTGCTCTAGTCAAAAGACATAGGGTGGCTGAATAAATACAAAAATAAGATTCAAACATATGCTAGCTACAAGAGGCCTACTTCAGATTGAAAGACACACAGAGACTGAAAGTAAAGGTGTGGAAAAGTATCAATAAAACCAATAGTTATTGAAAAGGATATACAAAATTAATAAACTTTTAGCCAGACTCATCAAGAAAAAAAGAGAGAGGGCCCAGGTAAATAAAATTAAAAATGAAATAGAAGTGACAACTGACACCACACAAACACAAATGATTATCAGGAAATACTATGAACAATCATGTGTCAACAAATTGGACAATCTGGAGGAAACAGGTAAGTTACTAGAATAATACAATCTTCCAAGATTGAATCGGTAAAAAACAAAAAAAAATTAAACTTACTGATAACTACTAAGGAAATTAAATCAGTAATCAAAAAACTTGCAACAAACAGAATTACTGGATCAGATGGCTTCGCAGTTAAAACATTTAAAGAGAATCAACACCCGTCCTTCTTAAACTATTTCAAAATATTTAAGAGTATAGAAAGCTCCCATGCTTATTTTAAGAGGCCAGCATTATTTTGATACCCAAACTAGATAAAGCTACTTCATTAAAATAAAGAGAAGAAGGAAGGAAGGAAGGAACAAGGAAAGAAGGAAGGAAAAGGGGAAGGAAGAAAGGAAGGGAAATGGTAAGCCAATAACTCTAATAAACATAAATGCAAAAATTCTCAACAAAATGTTAGCAAACCAAATTTAGCAATACATTAAAAAGATCATACACCATGGTTGCAAGTCTGGTTCAAAATCCACAAATTATTGTGATACAGCACATATACAAAATGAATAATAAAAAAATCATATGATTTTATCAATAAACGCAGGAAAATTATTTGACAAAATCCAAATTGAATAATGATAAAAACTGTCATCCAAAGGCAGATAGAGGGACTATACCTCAACATAATAGAGGCTATATATAAAAAAATTCACAGCTAAAATCATATTCACCAGTAAAAAACAGAAAATTTTTTCTCTAAGATCAAGAACAAGATAAGGATATCCATTTTCACCACTTTTCAAATTAGTATTGATAGTTCTTGCCACAGAAATCAGAAAATAAATAGAAATTAAAGTCTTCCAAATTGGAAAGAAAAAAGGGAGTCTCATTATTTTCAGACGACATGATACTATATAGAGAGAACCCTAAAGTGTTCATAAAAATATTAAAACTTAAAAAATAAATTCAGCAATGCTACATTTATATATACCAATAACATACTATCAGAGAGAGAAATTAAGAAAACAATCTCATTTATAATCACACTAAAAAGAATAAAATACCCAGGAATAAATTTAACCAAGAAGAAAAAGATCTGGATTCAGAAATCTATAAAACATTGAAGAAAGAAATTAAAAAAGATATAAACAAATGAAAAGATATACCATGTTCACGGATAGACAAAAATAATTTATTGTTTTTTGTTGTTGTTTGTTTGTTTTTGACAGAGAGAGAGAGAGAGAAATACAGAGACAGAGAGAGAACTGAACTGGGGGAATTCCCAGTTCAGCACATGGGTCCACATGGGCCAGGGCCAGGATTCGATCCTCAGTCCCCGGTGCTGCAAAGTGAGCACTCAACCCACTGAGCCATCCCGGCCTCCCCAGAAAAAAATAATTTAAAAATGTCTATACTACCTAAAGCGATATACAGATTCAATGCAATTCCTACTAAAGCACCAATGGCATTTTTATAGAACTAGAACAAATTACCCTACAATTTATATGGAACCACAAAAGACCTTGAATAACCAAAACGATCTTGTGACAGAAGAATGAAATTGGAGATATCATGCTACCTAACATTAAACTATACTATAAGACTGTAGTAATCATAACAGAATGGTACCAGCATAAAAACAGACCAATAGATCAACAGGACAAAATAAAGGGCCCAGAATTAAATCCAATCCTATATGGACAATTAATTTATGACAAAGAGGCAAGAATGAACAATGAAGCAAAGACAGTCTCTTCAATAAATGGTGTTGGAAAAAGTAGAAAGATGCATTAAAATAATGAAACTGGATCACTTTCTTATACCGTATATAAGAATATACACAAAATGAATTAAAGACTTAAATGTAAGACTCCAAACCATAAAACTCCTAGAAGAATTAATACGCAATAAAGTCTTTGATATCATCACTCAGTTATACTTTTTTGGATGTCTCCTTGGACAAGGAAAATAAAATTAAAAATAAACAAATGGGACTATATTAAAATAAGGAGATTTTGCACAGTGAAGGACACCTTCAACAAAACGAAGGGAGAACCTACTGAATAGAAAAAACTATCTGCCAATGATCTATCAGATAAAGGGTTAATATCCAAAATGTAAAAAAAAAAAATAAGTATATGAAGCACAACGTAACACTAGAAACACACACACACACAATCTTTTTAATAAATGTATAGAGAACCTGAATAGGTAGTTTTCGCCAAAGAGGACATACAGAGGGCCAATAGACACAAGAAAAAATGCTCAAAGTCACTAATCAGCAGGGAAATGAAAATTAAAATTACAATAAGAAGTCACTTCACACCTGTCAGAATGGCTACATCAGTAAATCAACAAACAACAAGTGCTGGTGAAAAGGACATGGAGGAAAGAAAACCCCAGTGCTGTGCTGGTGGGATTGTAAATTGGTGCAGCCACTACGGAAAACAGTTTAGAGGTTCCTCAAAAGTTTAAAATAGAACTACTATATTGCCTAGCAACCACACTTCTGAATATTTATCTAAAGAAATCCAAGACACTAATTTGAATAGATATATACACCCCTATATTTTTTGTAGTATTATTTACTATAGCCAAGACATGGAAGTAACCTAAGTGTCCATAGATAGATGATTAGATAAAGAAGATGTGGTTATAAGCTGAGATTGTGCATCATGTCTTTATATTTCAAGAGCTGGCAGTCACACAAGAAAATCATGTGATGCCTGTAGCAGACACACATTAATATACACTGCATTATCAGGTTCACAGTTGTGTATAGCAAAACAAAAATGAACATAATGAATGTAAAAGAGAAGTACCGAAACGAAAGCAGAAGGGTGTGCCCTGACCGGCAACCAGACCAGGTATACATCTCACATCCTGCCTGATTTTAAAACTCTGTCTAGATTTTTTTAATATAGTTTGTCACATTCCTCATCACAAATATAATATTATTATAACTAACCAACACAAGGGCTGTGTTAATTGAGCATTAAATAACCATTTGAGCCTAATACCTATGGCAGGAAATATGAATCTAAAAATGAAAGAAAAGCAAAAAGCAAAGAAATACACAGCACTTTAATAATTTTGTCCAATTGTATTATTAAGAATCTGTTGCCCACACTAACATGTGTCAGTTAATTTTATCCTGAAATTTTTGCCACACATATCTGACAAGCAGCGTTAGGGCTGCTAATTTCCAATCAGGACTGAAAAAAATCTTCGAAGAAAATCTATTTCAATCAGCATTCTGATTCTTGAATTTCTTGTGTTTACTTCCCTTGAACTTACAGACTGACTTTTCCCTATTCACCTTTTAATATAGAGAATTTTCTACTTCCATAGGCTCTCTGTTTCATGTACTGATTCTAGGTCCTATAAAGTTCTTTATAGCTGACTGTACCTTCCAAAGTTCTCTCCATTTGTCATATATGAACAGGTCAACTTTTTAATTCTTATATCTACCTTACAAGTATTGAGAGAAATGATCAAATTTCCATCTGATTTGACTCTTCGTAAATAAAACACTCTTCATTTATTAACCAACTGCTCATGTTACTTGGTTTTAGGGTTACTCACAGCTTTGGTTATCCTTCTCTTACTAAGTTTTTTTCAGTTTGTCTGTGTTTTGGCATTATTAGTCTTCTATTAACTTTTATTCATTTTTTCTTATATTTTTAACCCAAAGCTAATTTTATTTAGAATCAGCTAGAGCTTTATAATTACCTTTACTGCAATTATGGCAGGAGGCATGTGGGTACACATGGCTCATGACCTCCAGAACCAAAATCATGACCTTTTCATAGAAATCATAATAGAAAGTGAGAAAAAATTAGTTTCCAGGTTGAATTTAAATAGAGAATATGTACTAATTTAGTGTAAAGAGCACAGGCTTCTGAATCCAATGGGTCTGTTTTGCAATGTATTTCTATCACTATTTACATTGTTTAATCTTCTTGAAACTCATTCTTTGGAGGGGAGGTAAAATAAAAAGATTACCCATTTTGCAGGGTTGTTTGAAGGATTAAAAATAACATGAATCAAGTGTCTAAAACAGAGCATGGCACATGATACACAATCGATTATAGGTTACTTTATTTTTCACAAAGTGAAAGAATTGTTTCTAGATAATGTTGAATAATGATCCAAAGTTGAGGAAAATCAATAGAGGTACTGTTGAAAAGAACTACTTATGTCAATCACACATGAAATGTAGATTTTACCCACTGACAATAAATTTAAGACTATCGTAAGTCATTTCACAGAGACCGCTCAACTGGCCTCATAACACATTTGTAGCTTCTAACTTAGAAATCTGCTCTGCATTTCACATCAACAATACAAAGGGGGGAAAGGCCATAATCAACAGTCTGCCCCAAAAGTTTCTCATCAGTTTAGTAACACTTTATGAAATAATTTCTTTAGGCAGGGCATTCATTTTATTTCAGTTTGTGTTTTTGGTTTTTCCCTTTTGATTTTTTGAGTGTAGAGGGGAATATTTTCTAAATAAAATATTAATACTTCAATACATACCAATACTTCAATACAAAATATTTAATACTTATTGTTTTTTATGTAATTCAGCTAAGAAATAATTATGTGGATATTCTAGTGCAGAGAAATGTCCTATCCTGTCATAGATTCTTAATCTTGTGTATTTGTATCTTCTCCATATTAGATGCTTTATACAGTGTGTTGAGTATAACATTATATCTGCTCTGCTAAATGACACTGTCATAAAATTAGTCCTCTCAACTCTATACCACACAATGTCTACAGAGATAAGTTATAGTCTTATTTAATAGATTAACTATATTTGTGTATATGTATCTTTATAAATCATAATGAAAGCTCTAATAAATTTTAGAATCCAACAGTGTATTCACTGAAAATAAAAAAGGCTGGGAAAAGCCGGGACGGCTCAGCGGGTTGAGCGCTCGCTTTGAGGCCATGAGGACCGAGGATCGAATCCCGGCTCCGGCCCAGGCAGGACCCACGTGCTGATCTGGGGAGTTCCCACAGTTTGGTTCTCTAACTGTCTCTGTCTCTGTCTCTCTCTCTATCTGTCAAAAAGTAAAATAGAAATAACTATGCACTGAAGACAAA